>JAQQZY010143450.1:0-16402 GCA_030068375.1 Ostorhinchus rueppellii
ATACCCCATTTCTGACAATCTGTGAAAATTTCATGAAAATCCGTCCATAACTTTTTGAGTTATCTTGCTGACAGACAGACAAACGCCGGCAAAAACATAACCTCCTTGGCGGAGGTAATGGACAGAGGACCTGTAGCATCAGCCATTGCTTTCTGCCTTTAGTTTATATTTGGCCCTCACCGTTTTGGCTTTTTGGAGCTGGGAGTGACCATATTTCAACAAAAGGGGCAGAACTATAGGAGCCTGACAGATCAGAGGTGAGCTAATGCTAAGCACAACAGTAAACTTAATCAAGTACTGACAAAGACAGTCATTTTACAGTCTTGTATATAACTTTTTGAGTTATCTTGCTAACAGACAAACGCCAGCAAAAACGTAACCTCCTTGGCGGAGGTAACTAGAAAAGTACTTGGAGAGCGCAGACCTCCACCAAGGTAGTATTTGTACTTTTTTTTTTTATATAAGGTAGTGTTTGTACTTTCCTCCACTAGATGGTGTTGAATGACCTCATGCAACTCTGTGCTGCCATGCCCTATCTCACAATGATAAAGAATCCTTTAAAAAATTCCTGGATCCAGACGGTGATCCAGATCACCGCCAAAATTTAATCATCTCTTCCTTGACCCAGAGCGGACATATCCTGAAAATTTAATCAAAATCTATCCATAACTTTTTGAGTTATCTTGCCAACAAACAAACTAACAAAAAATAAACAAACCCTGGCAAAAACATAACCTCCTTGGTGGAGGTAATAAATCTATATACTGTTGTATAATACATACAATAGAAAACAAAGCTGGGCCATAAATATTTTTTAAAATGTAACTGTTCATAGTGGGCCCTGCGATGAACTGGCGACTTGTCCAGGGTGTACCCCGCCTTCGCCCTAAGCAGCTGGGATAGGCTCCATGCGACCCCCGTGACCCTAATGAGGATTAACCGGGTATAGAAGATGAATGAATGAATGAATGTTCATAGTGGATGTAAACGTGATTAGTCACGATGCTACAATTATGAGCATCAGTATTTATTTTTAATCTGATGAATTACTTCTAATCAAGGACAGTTCTAATTAACAGATGGAGGAACCTGGTGTCACTCATTGAATTGTGAATATCAGGTATAAATGTGAAACACTTTGGATTGAATGTCAATATCCAGACTTAACTTCCATGCGAGTGACTGCTTTGTTTACAAAATATTAGTAGTATTAATAATTTTAGGCATACAGGCGGCTGATATTTCATGTCAAAGTCATCAAACTACAAAAAATGAAAACACCTGAAAAAACAGTTGCGTTTTTTCACCCTCTGCAGGAAATCGCTGCTTTAAGACAAGAGTGTGTAATTACTTACATAGTAGAAGCCATCTTCATCTATTTCACCAAAAACTGTGATGACGTCACCGGCACAGAAAGTCAGTTCAGCCTGTCAGAGAAAGAACAAGCTTTGAGACACATTTAACCAGTTGTAAGTGATGTTAACACCAGGGGAAGAATAAAAAAAACAAAAACAAACAAACTCTACAGGGGTTCAATGACTTAAATACTTTGCTTCCTTCTCCAAATCAATGTGATGCATCTCAAACACGAGTGTCAATTCAGTCTCAGCAGACGGACTGTTGCAACTGCAAATGCATCAGATGGTGGAACTTTGAAGACAGGAGTGCAACACACTGGGCACATGTCTCCTTTGGGAGTCTCGAGAACACACAAACCAAACAGAGCTTATGTATATACGTAGGAGACAAGTTGACACAAAGACCAAACCGAGGAGGAGGGGAGATGCTGGCTCGGGCAGTGCATGAGAGGCGGTAGTCATGACCACCGTGGACGGAGGGCCGCGGCCCGTCATCCGAAGCCCACCTCCTCCTTTGCACTTCAACATGGGGAGGAAACACACACAGAGCAGACAGTAGCGTACCCTCCTGACCCTCACTCACCTCCTCATTCAGTCTGCTGCCCTCATACTGTGTCGGTGGCAGTGCCAATAGAAAGGTGAGAGTAAGTGAAACCAAAGGGGGAAGGGCCAAAATACAGCAGGGGAAAGTACTTTCAAACCGTAAGTATACACAGAGCTAACTGTAACTGAGTATTTCACCTCACCTGGGCACAATGGTCTCGAATTTAACTATAAACTGAACAAACAAAACATCTTTGTCTCAGTGTTACAACAGGGTTTCTGTGGCTTCTCCTAAAACGTTTAGAACCTATCATGTAAATATGTTTGGTCTTAAAAATGGACTGATTTCGTGCTTGGCTGCTGGTGAAAATAAAACAAAATAAACAAAAAAAAAAAAAAAGGTTGCTTTGGGTATAAAGGCCTCTCCAACTGTAGCTCATGATGACATTTTAGTAGATGAATAGTTTTTGTTTGTTTTTGTTTTTTTTTTTTACACATAACATTCATTTTTCCATTCATTTTATACCTCTAGAGTAGCATAAGACTAACAGTATACATGTTGTAGCCCTACTTAACCCCTATAACACCAAACGTTTCATATTTGATACATGAGTTTTGAAGCCCTCTAGATGAGTGTGACAGTTTTTGTTTTTCCTTAAAAAACCTGATGTATATAATTAGATACATGCAATAGACGGATAATCCACCAGGAGGGAGGAATTCATTCACCAGATGCCTCTCCAGTGACACTACCAAATTATTAACCCTCGAGCTCTATCGCCAGGTGATTTTCACTTGAGCAAATGTATTTAGATGATTTTCAACATGTTGCGTTTGTCTGAGTGTCCAGGAGTCTGTGCCTTCACCAGGGAAGTCTCACATGTCCCAGGAATGGGTGGACCAAGACCAAGTTTCAAGTATCATTTTTTTTTTTTTTTTTTAAGGAATTTTTTTGTTCTCAATTCCCTAATGTTTCAGTAATTTTGGAGCAATTTTTTAGGGTCCTCCCATAAAATTTTTTTTGTTTTTTAAATTTTGTTAGACATGCCACAGCTGAAAATAAAAGAAAACCACTGTAATTATCATGTGCTGTCATATTTTGATCTATTTCTATGACATTTACTTCTTGTTGGGTATATTATATCGGGTAAAAAAAAATAAAAAAAAATCACTCGACGATAGTGATGTTAATTTTTATAGCAAAAGTATTCTAGGTTTAATGAGGAAGGAGGCAGAAGTTTACCAGTGTTGAAAAGGAATTACCAGTTTGTTTGACAGGATTGTGTTATATTATGTTTTTGTTTGTTCAAAAATAATATTTGCACACTGAGACCTGATGTATCAAATATGATACAAAATTGAAACTCATACATGGAAATTGATATTTTAAAAAAAAATTGGGTTATTCAGAAGAACCAATAAAGGCTCTAGTTTCAAAGAACTGGAATTTTCTGTCAATGATTTACTGGTTCAGGCTTTATAGGGTTAAGACAAAATGCTATTTATTGACTGAAGCACATAAATAAAACGGGCATTTCTACCTTTTAGGCTTTGTAAACAAAAACTGCACCAAGCAGATTCGGCAGGTATCACTTGGATATACGAAGCCTCGCATTGAAATAGATAAACATACCAAACGAGGCCATGATCGTTAAAGAAGCAGCAGCAAGGTCAACAAAAAATGTTGTAGAAATAGTAATGGAAAATGACATCCAGCTGTTTTCATACGTGAACTGCAGAGCTGATTAATTTGACAAGATAGAAAATGTCTTCAATTACATAAAAAAAATGATCTTAAAGGAAACATGAAACCTGCAGAAACCCTGTATAACGCCTTTGCATTTGGTACACGATGGTGATAATCAACAAAGTGAATATCTGGAGTGGGAGGGGGACAGTACCTCTACATCAACATTTGGGGAGCTCTCTCTGGGGTCATAGTCGTACAGCGCCACCATTCGCCGTGTTGACATCGGGTGTTGACGCCCACTTCTCCTGTTCCTCTCTGGGGAGTAGATGAAAACAGAGAACACGACAGAAACGGTTAGTAGGGATGCTGAACAAAGTGTCTTAAAATCTAGTGAAGTACTCCCAAGAGTACATGAGTTCATAGAGTGTGTTTATATTTCAGAATGCTTCATGACAGCAGATATGAGGGAAATGAGCTAAAGACAGAGCAGTAATGACTAAGGATGGTGAGGAGTGAAAAAAGCAGTGAGGATGAAGCAGAGAACACAGAGCATCTCACTGGACACAGACCTCTCTTGGACTTTCTGGACCTGCGATTTATTGAGCGGCCATCTTTGAAACGGTCGCAGTTCACTTCACAGGAAAGCAGAAAAACACAATTAAGTGGGAAAAGTAAGGGAAAGCAGAAAAGGAAAGCAGCATCAGTAAAAAGGTCATTCATTAGAGCATTCCGTTGGAGGGTAAGTGGGCACAATCAGAAAAGAAGGTTAAAGGGCACCAGTCCTGGTCATGCTTACGACATTAATTGTGCTTTGTGTATTACAAATTCAGTAAAAAAAAAAAAAAAATGCCATAAATGTACCACACTGGACCTTTAATATTATGTGCATTGCCAGCCTGAAGTGACGCACCATCATTAATTCCAGGTGATTAAACAACCAGCAGTCAGAGAGTGAAACTGAGTGGAAAGCAGATGTTTGCGCTTAGATTAGGGTTTCCTAGGGACACAACCCAGCACTAGCCCATAATATATCATCTTAGCCTGGTGTCTACTGCACAGGGTCAGTGACCAGTCCATCACAGCCCAGCCTGTCAGACAAATCAATGACCCCGCGTCACTAATGTTGCTGGAACAGCCTGTGAAGGAGGCAACGTGTCACTGATTATGTCTGACGGACAGAGCATGGACTTGACAACGGGGTATGAAGAAAGTTACCAGTTACCACTACTATTCTATTGATCTAGATCTTTTGAAATAGCTAGCAATGAAACTTCACTACAGGCACTTTTTAAGGGCGTTTTCATACACCATACTCGAGTTCGTACCGTATTTGGATGCGTTGACACGCGCATACTGCAGTCTGTGCCAGAGTACGAATGTGTGTTTCAGAGCCATAACAGTAGGTGGCGGTGTGGAGGGAATTCTGTTGCTATCCTACAAACGCAGAAGTCGGAAGAAGACAAACCCTTACCTATCTGTTAGCCTGTTTGAGACAAAGAGCAGCAGAACGACCTTTGTTGTCCCTGATACATCACAGAGTGGTTCGGTCGATAACGCGAGACCATGCCGCGCAGATTCAAGGTGTTTTCAGGAGACAGCAGGAGTGCCGTCTATGTTCTCGTGGTAATTAACCCACTTTCATTGTCAGAGTGGTGATTAGGTCATGTCCGGACTCCGGCACGGCACATGACAAAGTACAGTACTGGAATCTGATTAGTCTGTGCTCAGGACTACCTTCTAAACTCGACTTGGGTATGGTACTCGAGCACCGAACGGTTGCATTCACATGGATAAAATGAAGCGGCCTTTGTGGTCCAGTACACTTGGATATGGACTCGAGTACACTGTGAAAATGCCCTTAAATGCTACTGCAGTGAATTGAAAATGCTCACCTAACTTCTCCACGGGAGTGTTAAGTGGGAGGAAGCCCTGTTTGAGGAGCTGGTCCATCATCTCATCATCCTCTGTTTGGATCTCAGACACCATGTTACATGGAATCAGGCCCACCCGGTCCCGGATCTCTGCCCTATAGAAGCCATCTGTGTCTTTATTTCCAAACACCTAAAGGAATAACAAGTGTCAGTGATTAGCAAATTAAACCAAGTATAGTACATGTTTCCATTTACTGCTCTTTTTCTCCTTTAGAACAGCATCTGTAGGTCTTGTTAGCCACCACCTTGATGATCTGGCCCTCCTTGAAAGGCAGCTCCTCATCAGCAGCATCCGGGTTTGGAGACATTGACAGGGGGTCGTAGTCAAACAAAGCCACAAACACGCGGGTCAGCTCGTCCAGCTCCGACTCCTCATAGTAATCCGGGGAACGCCGCCCCCGCCCGTGCCTGCGCCCGCCATAGCCGTCTGAAACATAGAGGAGGCCTCTGCTGCTACTACCAGCCTTATACAGCCACGCTGGCTGCAGAGGCAATGAGAGCAGAAGATGTCTCTCTGTTAGAGCTGACAGGGGAGAGGGCGATGAGATGCATGTGTGAAAAAAGAGCCAGAGATCCAATGCGTTAAATTATCCTTCAAATTTTAATCTTTTTTGATCACGCAATCTAAACCAAAGGATGCTTTACACTATAGGCTCGTAGTACAGCAGGGTTCTTCGTTCACACATCTCTGCTTGCTGGCGTGACAGTCACTAAACATCACAGAACACAAAACGATAAACACAACACAGACAGGAAACGCATGTCAAGCAGACTTTTGGGTGCAAGGGGAAACTGAATGACTGTGCACACCAGGAGGAAACAAGTAACACTGCACTAGAATTCATTGCTGTTTCACTGCCTTATCTCACAGAGGCTGATTATCATGCATGCTTTCCTGAGGTTGGACATGATGAGGACGGGACATCCCTACATCAAATCATGCTTATGCCACATCTGGAAAACAATGTGCAGTGGAAAAAGGCAGCAGAGGCACGTTCCCAAGGGACATGACACATCAAATGCCCCAGCAGTTTCTGGCAACGCGGATATCAGGGACAGTGAGGGGGGAAGGGATGAACCTGATATCACTTCCCCATGCTTCTCATGGATCACCATGTTAAATGTTTCAATGGCAATGTTGCGGCTAACTAAGCAACTGAAATGTGCTTTTGGAAGATGTAAAATGTGGTTTAATAGTGTCAACGTTTGACTTTTGATGGTGGCAGCGTTAATGGATGTGCAACCGAGTGATAACCAACAAGGCGAGGAAGCACTGATTGGTCCGGTAATTTGTCTTTCCTTCTCACTGTATCATAAACGGGTCATGCAAAATTAACTGAAAACAGGCTGCTGGCCCAGAAAGGTGGGAGGAGAAGGAAAAGAGGAGGAGGAGGTGGTGGAGGTGGTGGAGAAGCTACGGAAAAAAGGAGGGTGGGCTCAGTTGCAGTGGGGTAGGAGAGTGGCCTGGATATGGAGGGTGAATAGGAAGAGTGGGTGGGTAGGAGGTTTCTTGGGATTGAAGGCGTAGGAGTACATACAGGGAAGGGATTTTCATTCTCCAGCAACGGGAAAAGTGGCCAGTCTTGTCTTCCCCCGTCAGCTTAAATCAGCTAAGCTAAGCTAAACAAAGCAGCTAACTGTCCAGCACAGAACAAAGACCACCATTCACGGATGATATCACTGCATGTGTTTAGTTACGAAGGATTTGTGGCCTTTTCAAGGTGAATTGTCATCTTTGGAGAGAAGCTGCACCACATACCATATTGATCCTCTGAGGACATAGATCGCCATATCCTGCGCCGAGCTACACTGCCATAGTTAACATCCTCCTTGACGGGTGAGAGGTTCCCCTCACTCCCCTCACTGTTACTGTCCATGGTGATCTCTACAGAAGACACCAATCACAACGTTACGGTCAGAGATCCCCTGCACACACACTCTGCTCTACCCCATGGCCCATTCAATCATGCTGAGACAGTAGGATGATGAAGTTGCCCTGAGGTGGGGGGGTGTACAAGGCAACAGGTTTCACTCTGGAGTCACTGGGTGTAAAACAGCAATGCTTGCATTGTTGCGGAGTGGTCAAATTGGGTGGTAAACATGTTAACCCACAGTAAATACAGGCATAAGGAGTTTGTCTGGGATAACCTTCCTGCAAAACTGCATGTGAACATTTGGCGAATCCAGCTCATGAGGATGGACAGCTACAGGGTGCGCAAACACCCCACAGAAAAGGGTCTACATGGTTCTTTAAGCTCTATGGGAGAGATGTACAGCTCGGCTCACATGGGTAAGGGAAACACATGGTATAAATAGCACAAACATCAGTGGCCCTGCAGGTGGAGATGAGGCATCTCCTCATGGGGTGACCTCACTAACCAATGGATGGGATGGGTCGTCGTTGAGGGGGGGTGCCGATGTGAACCGGCCTCCTCCCTGAGGGGTCCAGACGGTCCGAGGTTCCATGTGATGGTGAGTTCCCAATGATCTTTAGAGTAAAAGAAACAAACAACAGGTCAGAACAAGATCAGCCAAACTGAAATAAAATTGTTGAAAACTAAAAATCCCAAAATCCTGTTAAAACAACTGAAAAACCATAAGAGCAAATGATATAGCTTCCATTTGTCCTTAGGGAGGCAAAATAATAATAAAAGAAATCCATAAAACAACAAAAAAATTCAAAAAAATCATCAAAATAAGTAAAGCAAAATCAACCCCCAACAGAACAACATGGACTAAGGGTTAGAGGGGGGTTAGGGGTTAAGCTAAAGACCATTTGTTTTGTTTGTTTTGTTCTGTGCATGTCAGCTACTTGATGAGAAAAGGAAGCATATGATGGTGCATAAGGCAGCAATGATGACATTGACTAAAGAACAGAAACAGAGAAGGATTAAAGACTTAAAAAGAAGTGCTGACAATGATCGAGAACAGATAAAGATGTGGTAAGCTGAGCAAAGCTATTACAACTTTAGCCTGAGGTTTAATATTACAACAATAAAAACATTTAATGTAAAAATGATGATGAACAAGAGTTTTTTGGCAAAACAAGTGAAGAAGACGAGCCAAGAAAAGATGAGCTTGAGGCTAAATGAAGTACCAAAGGCTGAAAATGAGTCGATGTGCTCTTATTTTATATCTGAAGCAATGAGAGGCAGATAAGACTGAAATAAAGCTTCAAGCACTGATGAAACATGAAAAAAGATATAACACTGGCAGCTGGCAGAAAGGAAGCAGGGGGCAGGAGGGGGCGGGAGCAGCGCGTCCCCATGCACCGCACAGAGAAACAGCTGCTGCTGCTTTCCTTTTAATGGAACCTTTCCCTTCAGAGACATGAGAAGTCAAAACTTGGTTAAATGGCCTTTAGGAAACTAAAAGCTTTACTTCAAAATCCACCTGACATTCTAAATACAAGCAAAGAAATTTACACAAAATAAAACATCAAATCAGACCAACCATGAACATGTGATAACTAGTCATTAAATGAATAGAAAATGCCAAATAAAAGAGAGGGGGTACTCATAAAGAAAAACAGACAACATTAAGGAAACAGGATGGCTTCAGTTTGCTGATGAAATGTACAGCAGAAAGTCTGAATCACACACCAGTGCCTGGTCCCGGTTGAGCCTGGACAAAGACTGGGCCCTAGCCTCCCTGTGAGGACTGTAATAGACCCTGTCCAGTTCGTTCAGCCTGCCCTCGCTCAGGGCCCCCTCCCTGGAGTAGTTTCGTGGCCCGGCCTCCCGACCAGGCCCAAAGTGTTCCCTGTTCCTAAAGTCACCCGTGTGTACCGACTTGGCTGTAGTCATTGGCAGATCAGAGAACTCCTCCTCCACGCTGCATTGGCGTGTCAGAGTTCTTTTGCGGCCCATGGCCAACGCCCGTCTTTCAACCGGACCTTCACAGTGGATGATGCGGACAGGCCCCCGCATCGGGCTCCCATGTGCGTAGTACCCACGGTGCCCCCTGCCTAGAGAGCCTTCTTCCTCACTGCCACAGTCTAAACCACTGTCAGGACTCTTGGTGTTCTGCCGGTTGGGTCGGCCCAAGCTGCAGTCCTCCGTGTTGTAGCAGTACCGACTGTCGGTGAAACGTGGGGAGGAGCGCTGACGCTGCAGGAGGCGTGAGCTTTTGTTGGGTGTGAGGTGGTTGTGCATATGGCTGTCCTGGGAATACATCCTCCTCTGAGTGTGTGGTGTTCCTGGTCTCCCACCCTCTTCAAAGCTCAGGCGCTGGCCCATGCTGTCCACACTGTCCGACTCCTCCTCCGCCACCTCTGGGATACTGTGGAGGCGTTTACTGCGGAGCGACTTCTGCTTCACCACCTCCCTCTGGAGGTCCCAGCAGTCTCTTTCCTCAGCTAAGTCCTGACGCTTGTAATATGCCTTCAGTAATGACCAGAAGGCAAAGGTCCACACGTTCACAGTTCAGTTAGTGTCAGTTCAATTCAAAAGGTTCATTTTAGAATTTTTGAGGGGGTTGGAAAGTTTTTCGAAGGTTTTTAGAACAGGCAGGAAACAACACAGTATGTGAATAGAATAAATGGGGAGGGAAGACAAAATAAAGACAGAATTAGTTATTTGTGGCAATGTAGTAAGACATGCAGTCTCATTCCGTGAGGAGGAAATGGCATGCTCTGAACAGGAATCTGTGAAGGCGAAAATATGGTGTGATAACAGAAAAACAAAGCATGTGCACAGAGGTTAAATGCGGATGAGGGAATTTCGCATGTGGTCAAAGAAAAATATCCAACAAAAAATTACATGACAGACTGAGTTAGTGTCACCGGTGAGGGATAAATGTGAACATTAGGTGTGGATGAAATTAAGTAACAGAGAAATAAAAAGTACGAGAAATCAAAAAGCAACCTATGGAGAGGTGAGATGAGAGTAGTTTTTAGCAACAATTCCAAATGTAGCACAACATATACAAAATTTACATGTATGTGCTCACACAAAACAAAGATAAACAAACGTGACAACCCACGGTTACGTAAAACCACCATTAATGATATCCACTTTAAAAATTTATATTACTTAAATCTTAAAAAACAGATGATATTGACAAAGAGGAGATGCGGCATTGGTGTATAAAAATCAATACACCAATGTGAACACTAGACATGTTTAACTAGACAAAAACAAGGATAATCTGATTATGTTGGACTGTAAACAGGTTTACTGAAGTATTACTCATGGTGAATACAGAGGACCAATCAGCCACAAATGCTTACTCTTATTTTTTTTGTATTTAGCCATGATGGTAGATTGGCTTTGCATCCACACAACCCACACAGACCAAATGAAGACACAATCATGTGCTGACAATGTTGACATCTATACTGACAATCAAAAAATTAACATTATAACATGACAGACAGAACCAAAAGTGAATATTTCCATTTAAGTACTCACTTAAATGAGATTCCCATATGCACTTGATATGCCATGACCCTTCGATAAAGTACATCAAATTCTGCAGTTTAATACCATTCTTACACATTGACAATATTATTTTGAAAAAGATTTGATTTTAATACTTGTAAAACTCCTTCAGTGCAGTATAAAGCAAGAAAATGCAAAGCAACCCAGAAAAAACACCTAAGTTTACAGTGTTCCCCTTTTGCATGCGGTACAATTAAATACACACAGCCATTCCCATGAGCTCAGCCTTGAATGAGTAAAGCATCGCTGTTGGGTAGGGTGGAGGAGCAGGCTGGGGTGGGGAGGCTGATTCAGCTAACCGAGGCAGGGGAACTCAGCCAGGTAGAGCCACGCCAGGCCTGGAAGTGGAGCTGATGACACGACGGAAGCCTCTGCAGGTGGCATAACCCCTCCTCCCCCAAACCCCCCCATCTTCCCCACCTTCCTGTATCCTCCCCTGAGCCTCTACAGACTGGAGGTGTGCAGTAGGTACCTTGAGAGTGTTGTGAGAGTTGATGCTTCTCCTACGGCCTTCCTCCAGTTGCATCTCAGAGTAGAGGTCTTCCTCATCCTCCTCCATTATGTCAGACAGGTCAGAGCCCCGGCTGCTCTCTGTGTGGTACTCCTCACTGTGACTGTAGTGGTGATGGTGGTGCTACGCCAAAACCACAGACACAGAATTTTATCCAAATTGACCAAATGTTGATTCTTAATTGAGAGCATTGGAAGAAATATTCATATCCTCTGCTAAAAAGCACTGATACCACACCATGCTAAGATCTGTCCATTGGATCTGAAGGTTGCCCTGAAATGTTACTAAAATTATGGAAAGTAAAAGTAGTTATTATGCAGTACATGATATTAAAGTGTATATTGGATTTTACTCTTGCAGATGTTCAACGCTGAGCCCCTTTGAACAACTTTACTCACTGGCGAGTAGTTTAATCAACAGCACTGCATTATACTGAGTAAGATCATCACATATTTGTACTGTCACCCATGTCAAAAAAGTCACACACAGTGAGTAGATGTATTTCTAAGTATGAAATGGAAATACTCAAGTACAACGTATCTTAAATTTATACTTAAGTACAGCACCTAAATAAAAACACTTACCATTGTAGAAAACTACTTAGTTTTTGGGAAATCAAGGGTTTTAGTTTTGGTGAAAGAACATTTAATATGTAAACTATAACATTTTCTATTAGATAAACAGGGAACGCATTGCTGTAATGTGTGCAGTCTTCTTAGAAACAAATGCAACACACTGATTGGCTGAGCACTGGGTGTTGTATTTTCTATATAGTACCTGTCTGCCCAGCTCTGAGCCTCGAAGGAATTCATCCACCGAGGCTCCTCTCCTCCTTGCATGAGGAGAGTCGTAGCCATCCTCTTCCTCATCAGAGTTAAGTGGATGAAGGGCGTTACCCCGATCACTAAAGATGTTCCTCTTCTCAACCTGATATAAATAATGAATTAAAAACAAATATTTAAGGATGCTATTTTCACCAAACATGTTTGTAATATTTAAATTGTAAATTTGATCTTAAAGTCTGGGCTGCTTCTTAAAACTGATAATAATGATTATTTACAAAAATAACTGTCATTTTCTGTCATGTACCTCAGATTTCCAGTGTACTACATTTATATGATAGGCTGAAGCTTTTCTGGCCTACATACCCGGTTACCCTCAGCGAAGACTCGCTGGGCAGCTTCCCTAGCCATTGCCTTGGCAATGGTGTTGGGAATAGGGACTCCCTGAGGCTGTGGCAGGATCCTCTGTGGAGAGGGCGAGCGGCGTGGTTGGAAGTGTGGTGGCTCGAGGTTGGGTCCACGCATGGGAGGCAACGGAGAGGGGGAGCGTTCCCAGGGCTGGCTTGGCCGCAGGCCCACCTCATGCTCTTTGGTTTCTGGCTCTCTGGCACTTACTAATGGTTTGGACTTAGGTATGGGGTGACGCTGGAAATGAGACTGGGGATGTGGAGGCGGGTGATGAATGGGCTGAGAGTGTGGCTGTGCGTGGGGCAGTGTGTGGGGCTGGGCTCGAGGCAGAGGCTGAACTTGGGGCTGAGGGTGATTTGGGGGGTACGTTGATGGGTAAGGGGGATGAGTCTGTGAATGTACCGGATGGGTCTGTGGGTGGGGTATAGGGTGAGGCGGTGCAGTGGTTCGGTGTGACAGGCGTGGAGAGCCCAACAGATTGTGCGGGATGATGGCCACTGGTGAGTCTTGAGACTCTCCCTGTGTCGATAACGTCCTTACAATGACTTCCCTGGCCTCCAGACAATGAATCCTGTTTAATTCCACGGTCACATAGTCTGCTGTGGGGTACAAGACTTCTGCTATCTGCATCACAAAGAACCAGAGAGTCCTTACCAAAGGGAAAATCAGAGCACTCAGTAACACAACATCATACAAATAAACAAACAGATAACACATGCATTTACAGCGACGACATCTACCGGCTGCAGCAGAAAAAGAAACTTATTTTTTTGTTTAAAAAAAAAAAAAAAAAAAGAGTGAATGACTTCGTACATATTTACATTGCATGTAATATAGCAAACTAACCATATTTAAAACCTCAATAGGCAGCTTTATTTGGAGTCAGTGGTGTTGTCAGTATAATATAAAGCACACGCCCTGAGTCCAGCTCCTTATATCTTACCTCAAGTTTTAGCGTTTCGAAAATGCGGCCTATGACAGATTTTTTTTTTCTTCAGGGGAGATGATGTGTATTTGAATAAATGTGCCATTATTTTCCCTCTAATTTCTTCCCTCTGCAGTTTCACCATCTGCATTTGTTTTTGTACTCAGCATTCTGGTTTTCAAAATTAAACTGAATGCCACAAAGGTTAATTGATTCATTTTTATACACAATGTAATTAACAGTGGAAAAATGTAAATTATAGTCACAGGCTCAGTCAGCATTACATTGTGCCTCCAGGAGATGGCAACAGAGGACCTCTCACAATCACTACGAGTGAGGATGCCAAAACCCAAGTCTCAAAAATCGCTTGAAAAGTGAAACGGAAACAAAAGCGATCAAATTGCACAGACATTCCGTCCCTTAGTACCTTTTGTCCCTTTGTGCACACAGCATAGCCAATCACACTGGCCCCATTAGAGGTTCCTGAAGGCGTCAGAGGTGGCGGCTTCCATCTGACCTGCAGGACCCCAGGCGTCTGACCACACTGGACCTGCACCTCTTGAGGGGGTAGAGGGGGACCTGGGGCACACAACACACACACTGGATAAGAAGAGGGAAAAAAGTAAACCGCAACAATGCAATTTCTGCCTATTTGACCACAAAAAATAATGTGCTGACCTCCGTATTGTGCACTTCTCACATTTAATAACCATTCCAGAGAGGTATGAAATCAGGATTTTCTTGTAGTGGAGGAAGTGTATTAAAGCTAGTAGTCTAACAAGAGGTTTTTACTGAGAGGAAATGATAACAATGGAGATATTTTATGTCATAATAACAACAACATTCCAAAACATAAAAACATTGCATTTATTTATTTTAGTGTTTGTTAAATGAGCAGATGGCATTTGCTCTAACGCGGTGAAGAGGTGCCAAGTGAAGGTAGTATTCACAGTATTTCAATAAAATTTGCAAGATTTTTGCAGTATTTACACTCATCTCTATGACTTCCATTCATATGTGGATGAGACGCAGGTGTTATGTTCTTTGAAAAACCAAAGTTTGCCAACATGCTGCAATCACTGTATATACTACTCCATCCTGTTGCCAGATTCCCACGGATAATATTCTATGGAGCATCAAAAAAAAAAAATCCCACACTTTGCTATTTCTACAATCTGTCAGCAGTGCCTGCATACTAAACAACATACCCATCTGTGCAGTGCTGCTGCTCCCCTGCAGTCACACGGTGAGAGAGTGTGAGCAGATGCAGTCAGCAGTATCTTCGAGCTGCAACGTGCAGCTGGGTGTGTGTGTTTGTGTGTCCGAGAATCTAGATCAGTACAATCTTAATCACATTTCTACACTGAATGTCTTCAGACGCACACAGTCATCTGGAACAACAAAACTGCCTGTTTGGAGATTTAATATCCTCTTGTCATTTTTAAACTATTATAAACACAACAACTCAATTCTCCAAGAATCAAAAAGAGCATTTACATGAATATTTCAATGAAGCTACTGTCATTAATTCCAGATTCTGGTTTCCAAGCAGGGAACTTGAGGCTGCTGCGTGTGACTAATGTTAATAAAAATTGTGTATTGGTAAGCACTAATGAAGTCACTTGCTTGAAAAATTCACACCCAGAGTGAACGTCTAATATAGTTCCTCTTCACACTGTCCTCTTTATTGACAACACCGATACTGAGACTATTTCAGACGCCTCTAATTAACATGTTCAATAGATAGATCATTAAATGAACTCTCAGCGTGTTAGCTCGTCAGCTGCCAACAGAAAATGTCAATTTGAACTTCAGCTTCTCCGGCCTACCCTCTTTTCTTCTGCTCTCTCCATATAGCCTCTTGAACTCCCTCTCTTCATCCCTGTATACCTTTAAAATTGTTAGTATCTTTGTCTCCTTAAGTCAAATGATCCCCTCACGTTACCACCCTCTACTACCACATCCCAGGGCGTTTAAAAAGCAACACGACATTTTGCGTAATCATTTTATCTGCTTAAATAATCACTTATTCATTTAAGCTACAAATGTAACTGTAGACAAGACTCTCAGTACATTCTCACATTAAAAGATTTCCCACAGCAAGACCATCAAGCTGGAAGACCCACATCAGTGCTGGCAACAGCAAAGCATCAACAAGCCTCATGGGAGAAGAAACACCAAAGACCTACACTCACTATTTACGCCAATTTGGCTTCAAGAGATTTCTCCTTCAAGGGTTGAGAAGACCTATTCAGTAAAGGCTTGTTATATTTTTTTCAAACTGCACTCTTCTTCTTTCTGTTTTTTTTTTTTTTTTTGCTGTTGCTGAAGTACACACCAATCCTTCAGGGCATTCTAAAAGAGGCTGGGGAAAAAGGAAAATGGCTGAAAGGTTTATCAGATTTGTAAATGCAATGAGCTCAGAGCATGTCATGAAGTAAATAGAAGGATTGGTGCGATGGATATAAATGATCAGATGGCTTTCATTTTAAAATGTCACATGTTTCAGAGACCTCGATGACTATTATACTGTCGCAACAACTGGAACCAGAAAACTACGTTCCATTTTGATCACAAATAAACCTTTTACATAATAAAGGACCCATTTGTAGAGGATTAAGCAATACAAAAGGTCTTTGTATTATTGTGTTGGAAAGATGTTTAACTCCATCGGGGAAATGACTATTTCTGGTCATTTGCATTACAAGACAGTGAAAGCATCAGTTACAGTGAGGACAGTGAGTCAACAATGTCAGGTCCAATGTGGTCTCCAGGGTCTGTAAGGTCCACCTGTGCATGAACAGTGAGTGGAC
>JAQQZY010143505.1:0-16392 GCA_030068375.1 Ostorhinchus rueppellii
TCGTAACGAGGCCTTTTAGGTCTGACAACATTGGACATATTTTCAGACACTGTAGCAGCAGCTCAGTGACCAACAATGAAGCGGAGCTGGATGCCCAAACACTACTGACTTCGTGATTAGGTGATAAATAGAGGGTGGCGCAACAGACCAAAACATGAAATGAAAACATAAACATAAGTTGGCGGCTGCAAGTTCGCTTTTTGAATGAGAATATTCTGGCAGCACAACAGTTGTCGGTGATATAAGTATTTGACATGAACATGTTTCCTTAATGTCTGGTGACTCATCAGGACCATTTTGTGATTACTTTAGATACATTTCCTGCATACTGCACCTTTAACTGAATTATTTATTTATTTCTATGTGATGTACGTTAATAATAGAGTGGGATGTTTACCCAGTGAATGCTCCTCAGTCATTTTCTGCAGCATGGGGTTGAGAGTACTGATGAAAAAGTAATTTCTGAAAATCATCACTGACAACCAAAGCACGTGGAAAACAAAAAATCTGGACAGCAGACACTCACAGAAACTCTTCTCTGAAAGAGATCAGCAGAGAAGATGAGTTGGAAAGAACTGGTGACCTACAACTGAAATAGCATTCCTGTGCTGGGGTGCCTTCATGCTCACTAACATACAGAGTATGGAGAGACATGTGTTTCTTTATTCATCAGTCAAATAGAATAGAATTGCAACCAAAAAAGAGATCTGACAGCAAAAGACAGTAAGTGGCAAACCAAAAAAAATATTTCTCATAAATCTTTGCGTGCGAGTTAAAAGCTTTTGCTTGCAAATTGAACTGCACCTAATGGGTGGGACCTACGCTGATGGATGAGAGAAGACTTTTTATTCGTGGGTTTGACCTGGCTACAGCACTGGCAACAGCTTCCACGTTAAATCCACTTCTCCATTGTGTTATGTTACTAGGAAGTAAGTTGATAGTCTGCTCTTTGAAATTGAAATGTATCTCATAAGTAATGAATTACACTAAATAATGTCAGTTATAGGCTGGTTTACATTCACAGCCTGAGCAGAGTCATGGCCTGAGTTGAGTATAGAATGAGTGAGTGACTTACAGGGAGGTGCTTACAACATAGGGCTGGGATTTAAACATTTAGTGCTGACCCGTGGGACCAAAATGCCACAGTTCCTACTATACCAGAACACACACCCAGAGCAACTGAATGATGCTTTTTTTTTTTCTTACTGATGTTATGAAGCACACACGCTGAGAATGGAAATGTTGAAATATTTTATTGCTCCCTGAGAAGTTGCCTATAAACAGCCATCCTGCAGACACAACCATGGAAAGAGGATATGCTCACCTGGCTGCAAGTGCACCGGGCAAGACTGCACACTTCTACCCCCACATCTCCCCATGAATGACTTTATGGTTGAGAAATGCACACTAAATTAAATATTTTACTTCTACAGACTCCTGCAATGCCTTCACCTGCTGCTGTATGTGATACCATGCAAAGGAAGCAGGACAGAATGAAGTACTATGCTAATGAAAAGTGTGGGGCACCGTGTACATGATCTTTCATTTCAGGAGGGAGAGAGAGGGAGGATATGAATTCCTCATCCAACACCTAAAATTCACCAGAGATTCTCTACACCTGTCCGAGTGGAAAAGTGAGTGGGTCCAAACACCTTTCTACTCAGTGATGGAAAGAAGTGAATCTGTCTCACCTTCCATGAGGAACAAAAGACGGACATGCAACAAACAACACTATCGCACTCACAGGCTTCTACATACATTCCTCGAGACCATTCACACACCAGGGTCACATCAAAGTGGCACCTGGACAATGTTGTCTATTGATGAGTGTAATGACATCAGTTATTATTCCTTTTAACTAATATAGTTAAATGTTTGCTAAAGAATGGAATTATTTTACATGTCTAGTCTGGTACTTTGTGTTTCTATAATCTCTTTGTTACAGGTTCATCTAATGGTTGGACATTTCACTATGGTAAATACTAGACCAAGTTTGTGCTTTTTTATTTGCTATGAATTTTTGGTTTACCACTTTCATTGCTGTCATCATATGTCAGGTAGGATAATTTCTATTCTAAGTACTGATGTAAGAGTATTCTTTTACAGAAAATGGAAACGTGTTCTGTAATGCCGTTCTACTGTGCTACCACCAGGCAGCGCTGTTCACTAATGGAGATGGTGTAGTGAGGGCTGGAGATAGTGTAGGATAAAGAAGAGTGATGCCTTTGTAATGCTACACATGTATTTGATACAACTCCATGTGCCTAAGTTAAAGATATGTCATTATTCTGAAGCGCCACTACACCACATACATCAGTCAGTGCATTTTAAAAAAATAATCCATGTATCACATGCATATTAGTATGTACTGCATAACTACATAATCCATTAGCATTTCCCACACCTTGGCTCTCAGTGCCAGTCCTGTCAGGTGAGGTTTCATTCACTGTATTCTGTGCATCATTGTTCATGTCTGTCTGCCCTGAAATATAAAATATGTCATTAATGTGATCACTCACAAGTCTTTTGATTATGTACAGCATTAGTACATGATGCATTATCACATCACACACCTTGCTTCACAGTGTTGTTCCTGTTACTGGTCACTTCTGTCTGCCCACCACATGCACTGTTTGATTCACCACAGCAGGATATCCTGCCAAAAGTTAAAATGGTGTTAGGAAGTTTTTAGGTTAAACTAGTTTAGTTAATATCAAATTATATGATCTTATCGAATATATAACAGTTACCCGTATGTGTACTGTTCAGGCAGTGGGTAAGGAATCCTGGTTCTGGGCATCAGGAACAAAGTTCTGAGCAGGTGAATGACACTGAAGGTAGATAAGAAGAGGAAGGAGGCGTAGAGGGAGATTCCAGCCTCATGCAAAAACTAAAAATGACAGGGTGGTGATTAATATGAGATGTAAATCTTTCTTTTATGAGGGTCATGTGTGGATGTTTCTCACCTTGATTATGAGGAAGAATCCAGATGAGGAGCTGAAAGCCCCACTACACAGAGTAATGACTGTGGATCGACGTGAATGAAACAAGTTCCCAATCTTAAGGAGAAAAAAAATATATACAAATATATGTGTACGACCCCATAAGATTACAAAAATTTAGTAGTTCATGATGATGAGAAAAGAGTAGGACAGGCCACAAATTTGACATTTGAAAACCAGTAAAAAAAAAAAAAAAAAATGTGAATGAATTGAGAGATAAGAAAGATTAAAGACTTGTTAATCAAGGCCAAAATGCTTTTGAGATAATTGCAGAAGTACAAAGTGGTTTATTGTTTTGAGACAAGACTTTAATATTGATCAAATCTTCATTTTTCAGGAAGACTTGAATTACAGGATGAAAAGACACATAAAATAAGACCTATTTAGAAGAGGATACAATTCCACAAAACAATTAACACAAACTCATCTTTAGCCTTAAACCTGGGACCTTCTGGTTTTGAGATAAACATCTTAATTCTGGACCATCTGAACAGTCCACTATAGTTTGATTGTTTTGTTGCTAAATCAAGACTTGGTCACAGATGTCAGCAGGGTGCATTCAGAGATGACAAATGACTATGACACTTGACCTCTACAAACACCTAAATCAAATAAAAGTCAAACCAAGCGCCTTAAAGACATTGTTCATAGATGTGGATGCTCACAAAGTCACCATTATAATTGTTAAGTTAAATTCATCAGTGCCATCAACTGACAAAAGGAAAAAACATCATAATTTGTGGTTTGTGTGTGGTTTAGTGATATTGGGCCTTAGAGGAAACAGGATTTTCTTCCTTTGGAGTTGGACTGAACATCAAATCGTCAATCGATTCTCTGTGTTTGTCTCTTTACCTGTACGTTGGAGATGAAGAACGTCGAACCACCCACTGCTATGAATATAACAGCTGGGTAGAGAAGGACCGACAGGGCTGATGGGAAATATACGAATGAGTAAAATTACATCCTAAGAAAGTAATGCCATTATTTATTTGAACAATGAAGTAAAAAGAGATCAGAACAGGTATTTTACCAGGTGTGGAAAAGGCTATCATCAAAGTACCCGTGGTGAAGAGAATTCTGAAGGGAGAAATTATAATAGAATTCTTGGGTCCAAAATATGATGACATGTGCAAACAGGCGTTAAATATCCACCAACCCCTGGGGCAGCATTTCACCTCAGTGATACTGTGATGAGCTGAGCATTAACATCAACATTCTGCTCATGAAAACAGTGCAACATGTTGAACTGGTTTCCTCATTTCTAGTTCAGTTAACACATACAGCTGCAGAATAGTATAAGAAATAGAAGATAAGAGCAGGTGGTGATGATACTCATGTTTAAGGTGCACTGTTGATTTTCAGATCATGTGAAGTAAAGTAGAGACATGACTTGACCTATGGATCTCTTCAATCTTAAAAATGAACTATTTTGAATGACACGTTTTCTTGCAAGTTTAGAAAAAAATATATAATGCAGGCTAGGATAGCAGTCAGTGTAACTTGAGAATTGGATTTTCTTTTCAGAAACAAAAGAAAAACTAGTGGTTAATTGTTTTCATTTTAAACTAGAGGAAATGAAATTTAATTTCAGGGCGTTTTTCTTTTTAGTGTCAAAACAGATAAACCAAATTACATGGATAACAAAAAAAGAACGTCACTACCTGACAGAAATGGAAAAACAGACCAAAAATGGCTTTGTTTTTTTGTTTTGTTTTTTTAAAAATTATTTTTATTTTCTAAGACCGGATGTTGTCATTTCCAAGGAAAGGGCGCTAATGGCTAGGTCACAAAGATTCTTATGAATGATGGATTCGTACCAATCTTCCACTTTGTACAAAATATGGACATTGTAGACATGCTCCCTCCATGAATGTTTACAAACTCCAAATTTTGTACAAACTGGAAGATTCATTCAGTCAGAAAATCCAGTTACCAAAAGATACACAGACCAATAACTTGAACACTCGAACTCAGTCAAAAGAAAATTCCCCAAATCCTCCCATCAGGCATGAACTGGAACATAGAGTCTGTCTCCACCTTCTGCAGTATATCGTCAACAGATGACAGAGCGGACTACCAGGTAACTCAAGAGCAAATAAATATGATTACTATGGTTAAAATTATCAAATGCGACAAATCACTTTAAAGTAAATGCAGGCCTACTCACTAATTTGTCAAAAGTCCTAATAAACCTTTGAAGCAAACAAATGAGGTGGTATGTGTTTTATAGTAGGTTTAAGTGACTGCAACAAAAGACTAAATTAAAATGTGTTGGTGGGGGCTTTAAACTTTTGGTGTGCATTGTTCATCATCCAAACTAGTGGGGGAAAAAAAACAAACAAACAAACTACTATATGCTTTTGGCAGGTTCTCAGTTAGTTCATCATAATTTGGAGTTCTCTGGTTCACTAGAAAATGTCACTTGTGTAAATGAATCCCAAACTGTTAAGATGAACTTGGAGAGAAATTCCAATGAGTTCTCCAATCTGGGGTCCAATGACAATCTCAGTTTTGCATCATGTTGGACTGCAGCAGATGTTTTTTCAAGTATTGATCACCAGAGGTGGGAAATTCCAGCTCTATAGAGTAAAAGTCCTGCCATGTATATGCTCTACCTGTTCACTTAACACAGGTGATTCCACTAATTATTCCATCTACCTGCATGAGGAATTGTGTTCATCAAAATGGGCTGGTTCAGTGAGTGGTTGGAACAAATACATGACAGGACTTTTACTCTATGGAGCTGGGATTTTCCACCTCTGTTGATAACCATCTGAACTGATCCACTGGAGAAACATGGAGATCCACTGGTATTTTTCATGGTGACCTGTTGTCATGCAAAGTGATTTACTTATAGGCATTAAAGAGATTTACAGTGACATTGTATTTCTATTTAAATGTTTCTTTAGGATGGAATGGCAGGTTTACTGTTTCATTTACAACTCTCTACACAGCCATGCTGAGGTTTTCCTAGGTTAAGTTTTTGATGAAGCTGTTAACCTTTAATGAGTCAAACAACTATTAGATAAAATAATCAGACAGTACACATACATGGACCCAACAACAAAACACTACTTTCCACCTCTTGTAGTTGTTACACCATAATAAAATTTAAATTGTGTTCTTTTGCAGCACAGTTCAATGTTGTGTTTTCTTTCCTCTGAACTACCAATATGCATGGTTGTAGATCATCTTACTAATATGTAACTTTAAAATTATTTTACTCTTTACTATGATTTATTTACTTTATTTTCAATTAAAAATATATGTTAACTTACATTCCACAGAGCCGAGCCACTGTAGTGCCAAACTTGTCAAGCACAAAACCATTGGAGAAGTACAGAAAATTGTGTGCAAAGGAAGCAATGGTGAAAATTAATGAAAACTGCTCATCCTGTTCATCACAATCTGTTAGAGGAAAAAAAATAAGAGGATTACAGTTAATAGAAATAACAGTATATGGCAATTTAAAGAGACAGTAAATATAAAAGCTCCTTTTTTAAAAAAAAAAAACAAAAAACAGAAAAACAAATTCAACACACATGAATCAAACATTAATAATTCTACACAGGTCCAGATTTCTGTGTAGAAGAAATGAGGATACCCAACTGACCTAAGACATGTGTTCCATTGACTTCTGTGATGTTGACATCCGTGATGTTGATTTCTGTGATGTTGACACACAGCCAGTTGAAGTATCCATCCTCCTTGAGGATAAATACAAGTGAGGACCATCCATACACAACTCCACTGAAGAACAGACACTCCACCAGACCAGTAATAAAGGTGAGCCAGCGACACACTGACAAACACTTCTTAAAACCCACCATGATGCCTCACACAGACTGACTAGCTCCAAATGACGAACACCAAAAGGTTTCTTTTATATAGAGCATCTCTTTTACTGAGGAGGAAAAGTGTCCTTCCTCATACGGTGTCGCTCTCTCTCTCCCTCTGTTAGAAGAATTTTCTGAAAAGAAGAGGCGGAGTCACTGGGTTCAGGAACCAATATGAATTTACTCAAGTACTCAAGGAGTCAAGTACATACAGCAGTTAACTGACTAACATTGGGAAGTCTAAACTTTAATATAGAACATGGTTACACACCCTTTGGTCCACATGTCAAAGATACTAAGGTGTTCCAAGCACATTGGTTTGCCTATCAAAACACAATAACATGGTTCAAGCTCATTGGTACACACACTGAACTGGTATTGTACTTCCTGTGCTCTATTGGACTTCCTATACCCTTCCTACACTATGGCCTGTCTACTCAAGGACTGAGTCCAGACTGACTGGAATCTGAGAAGTCTTCTCTAAGTATAAACATACTGTATATGACATGTCACAAAGATTTCATTCATGACCTTGATCCTAGAACCTCAGTATTTAGAGAACTGGTCTAAAAAAAACCATATTTTCCTATCACCCTTTCTAAAACCACTATAATAATGGAAGAGTATTTATATAATGACATGTTTCTGTTGAATCATGAAACAATTGGACTGAGAAGCAGTGTTTATAGTCAAATAAATACAATTAACAATGTATGTTTTGAAGTTACTATAACAACATGAATCCGCAGGTGAAGTGATGCGGTCCCTTATTTTTAAATCATGTTCCGTCCTCTTGTAATCATTGTGCTGGAACATTGATGATGCCCCAGGGCCACTTTATCCCTGTGCATGTTTAATCATCTGACAGTAATGAGACAGATGGTAAAAATCCATCCATCCATCTTCTGTACCCATTTTATTTATCCTCACTAGGGTCACATGGAGCCTATCCCAGCTACTTAAGGGCAGGGGGGGGGGGGGTACACCCTGGCCAAGTCATCAGTTCATCACAGGGCTGACATATAGACAAACAATCACTCTCAAATTTACACCTATGGGCAATTTAGATTAACCAATTAACGCATGTCTTTGGATTGTGGGAGGAAGCCAGAGTACCTAGCAAAAACCCACGCAGACACGGGGAGATCGTGCAAACTCCACACAGAAAGGTCCCACCAGTGAGTGGTGCTGGAATCAAACCCAGGACCTTCTTACTGTGAGGTACAAGTGCTATCCACTGCACCACCGTGTTGCCCAGATGGTAAAAATATACAGTAAATTATATGAACATTCAGGACATAATCTATACTGAAAATTATATTTGTATATTGTTACATAATCATCTATGTCCATCCATCAAAGTTATTACTATCTTTTATTTGTAGTTTACCATCAATGTAATAAATAAAACAGCTGTAATTGTTTTTTCTGCTTTCATTCTGTTGCCTCATTATAAAGCTACCACCATTATGAATATGTTGGTGTCTTGTTCATAGTACGATGTTTTGGGTTTCTTTTGTTTGTTTGTTTATTTTTTTTTAAAGGCAATATATTACCTTGCTTTATGTATCATAATATATTAGAGTATATCATCTCACAACCCTGGTGTTATGCTATGTATTGTAGCTGACACACAGCCCTATCAGAGACATGTAGAAGTCAGTGTGTTACCTGTAGTAGATTGCAGTCAGCATGGACACATTTGAGAAATGGACACATGTAGTGGTGCTGTGGCAAAATCAAAGTATATATTTAAACAACCCCAATTAACACTTAAGGCAACTTCAGTTCATAAATGAACCTATCATCGCTACACAACTTCAAAATAAAATCTCTGACTCTCTGTTATATCTTTAATTTTCTGCTCTTTTCTTTTACTTACCTTGTTTTTCTTTCTGCTTTTTATCTCAGTCCTGATCCTGTTTTCTATATTATCTGCTCTGTCCCTGCTTTTCTGACTCCGCCCTGATTTCCACTGACCTAATTATTAATTCATTGCACCTGGTGAGCTCAGCTGAGCCTCATCAGGTGCACACTGTTTAACCTTGTCTCACGCTGCAAGAATCTGCCAGACAGTCCAATGCCTTAGCCTTGTGGTGACATGCTGGCATGCATTTCATCTGTGTTCCTGATCTGCCTTGACCCTGCCTGCTAGCCTCTGACCAAGTCTCCAGCCATTGTCCTCTGTGCACTGACCACCTTCGTCTGACCCATGAGTAGAGTTCCTGTCCTGTGTACCCACCTGTGTTCCGTCCCTCGACCCAGTCCTTATCTCAGCCCCATGTGTTCCGACCATGGACCGACCCCGAACAAGCCCCAGCCTAGCCCCCTGGTTTTGGACGCCCCGGAACCCTGGTTCTGCTCCAGGAGGAGCAGAACTGAAGTCTTGTTTATTAGACTCTGTATATTCAGTATAGTGCTAGGTGTTTCCTGTGATTTCAATGTCAATAAATCTGGAACTTTTTATATTGAGTCTTTCCTGTGATTGGATTCAGACCCGGTACATAACACTCTCCTACAGTTAGTACTTCATGAGGGATATCGACAGTTTAAAGTTCCCCGGTAAAAATGATTTGTGTGACCAGTTGATACAGGTCATTTTCAAAGTTTGACCACATTTGTCCACAGGACAAAACATGTAAGGAACATTTTTTTGAACTACAGTTCAACAGAGAAGATTAGGCCAAGCTCCACCCCTCACCTGTTGAGGTTAGACACCCAGACGCTAAACTGAACGGATTCCATTTTGACCAAAGTGGAAGACTCCTATGAGTGGAAGCAGGGCACTGCTGCTTCAACCTGCTGATGCTCCATGTCTGAATGTGAGTGTAAATAAACCTGAGTCAGAGTGAAAAGAAAGTTGAGTGAAGTCAGCAGACTGACTGACAGAGCTTTGTATTTAATTGTCACATACAATAAATGCCTACTGGATCAGAGGAGAATCTCTGCTGTTCATTCTGTCGTGACAACTTTAGAGATCCTGTAGTTGTGTCCCGCAGCCATAGCTTCTCTAGAGTGTGTCTGCAGAGGTGGTGGACAGAGAATCCACTAATGGAATGGCCAGCTTGTAGAGAAAGACTATAATAGGTTGATGTGCCTTGGAATCTGGCCTAAAAGAATATATGTGAGGGGTTCTTACAGCAAAAAGATCAGGGACTGTCTGCACTTAGAATTTAAACTCTTCTGTCTTGACCTCCAGCAGCCAGTTTGCATCATTTGTCAAACCTCTAAAAATCACAACCAGATCACAGAGAGGACCTCCAGAAATCCCTCAAGTCCTTACAGAAGAAACTGAAGTTTTTTCAGTGACTTAAAGGAAACTTTGATCAAGCAGCTGAACACATTTATGCCCAGACCAGACAGATTAAGGAGCAGTTTGAGAAACTTCACCAGTTGTTCCAAGAGGAAGAGGAGGCCAGGATCAGAGTTAGGATTGAGGAAGAGGAGCAGAAGAGTCAGAGGATGAAGGAGACGACGGAGACTGAGCAGAAAGATGGCAACTCAAACACAAACCATTAGAGCCATAGGGGAGGAGCTGAGAGTTGATAACGTCTCATTCCAACACAAATGCAAGACTGTAATGGAAAGAGTGCAGCAGCACCATCTGCTGGACAGTAAGCAGCTCTGCTCAGGAGCTCTTATGGACCTGACCAAACACCTCAGCAATCTGAGCTTCAATACCTGTAACAACATGGACACAGTATTTTCCACTCCAGTGCTTTTGGATCCAAACTCTGCTGGTTCAGGACTGATCCTGTATGAAGATCTGAATGAAGTGACACAAGGAGGAATACAGAAGCTTCCAGATAATCCAGAAAGGATTGACGTTTGCTCTATCCTGGGCTCTGAGGGCTTTAGCTCAGGGACTCACAGCTGGGAGGTCAATGTCAGAGACAGTAAAGAGTGGGGACTGGGTGTGGCAACAAAGTCTGTCCAGGAGGAGAGCAGACTGTCTGAAATGTGGATAGGTTTCTGTGGAGGTCGACACAGAGCAGGGACTCTCAGAAGTTCACGTACTGTTCTGTCAGTTCAAAGAGTGTTTCAGAGGATGAATCTGGAGTTTGACAAAGGAAAACTGTTGTTCTTTGATCCCAATATGAACACATACTGCAAATACAGACCTTCAGACACAATTTCACTGGATATCCACTGATTCCATTTTTGTCCACTGCAGATACTACCACTGAAGGTCTTTAACAAGCTCAGTTAATGATGAGGAAGAGGAAGTATCTCCCCCTTGTCTGCTTATTGTCAACATTCTGTAAAAATGAACAAATCAAAACATTAACTTCTCAATTTTTATTTTAACTGAACTGAAGGCCACTACACATTTTAATGAGTTCTCCATCATGACAAAGAAAAAGTATTTTAAGAAGCCAAATCTGCCAGCATTGGCTCTTCCCTTCAATTGCATTTCATTGTACTTTGAGTGTATGAGACTTCTTTTAAGTATGTTTTTTTCTTTTTACTTCGTTTACGTGCCGTTTCCATTTTACATTTCTTTCCTGTCTGCTAGAGGGACTACAGATGGACATAAATGAAAATGCAAAAATCTGGTACAGAGCATCTCTACTCTGTGTTAATGTTCTCTGTATATGGTCCCTGCCAACTCACCTCAACTCAGAAAGACAAAAGAGAGTAAGGTTGATGAAAAATAATGATCATGATAAAATATAAAATAAACCCCTGGACAAAAACCAAGGTTAAAAGGAGTTGGAAGAATTTACAAACCCAATAAAAAGGAATATAAAAACCAAAATGATACAGACACAAACATAAGGTGAATGAATAAATAAGTAAATAAATACATGATGTGCAACATATTACTACAGCGTATTCAACTCTGTGATATCAGCGAGGTACGGTTTACTCAGGACCCACTGAAATGACCTTTTACCAAGAGTCTATCCATTGAGCTATCATTTAAAACCACTTTTCTCTTTTTTCCCAGGTCCTACTGATGTGACCTTGGTTGGAATTTTGCTAAAGCTCAAATACACCCACTGTTGAACTTAAGGTTTTTGTGTAGCCCATTACTATATGAGAGAATGTGTTTATTGATAATGAACTACTGTAAATGGGTCACTTCATGGGAATTTGTTTGTTTTATTTCATTGCAGAGGATATAAAAGAGTTAAGTTGTAATTAAAGACTGATTTAAGTAGTGCACACAAAATGGGGAAAAAAAACTTACTTGCGAAAAGTCATGGACTTTTGAAGTTTGGTATGAAAAAAAAAACACCACTTAAAACAGATCAATGTTTAAATAAATAAATAAATAAATAAATAAAAACACTGGTTAAAAACCCAAGGATTAAAACCTGGTTAAAAACCACTGCACACACTGCTGCTACATGTCACCAAACCAGCATCATGATACCCCATAAATAAGGGTATTCAAACCCAGACCGTTGAAAAGATCCCTGTGTTCTTTTGACATTAATATCATTAGATGTGGGTATTTTTTTGCTCTTTGTACACATCTTGACGCACTGTTGGTTAAACAGTTGGTTCACCAACTCACACTTTCCTCTTTACATAATGAATTACTGCGTTTCTGTAACTCTTTAAATTGTACCTGTAGTGAATTTTCATTGCTAGCTATTTCAAAAGATCCTATATAATACTAGTTGTTCAGTCAGGTAACTTACACTACAGCCTGTTGTCATGTAGGTCAGGAGCTGTTAAACTGACATTCTACCACATTGAGCTACTGTAGTGCTGAAAACATCTGAGAACTGTTCATCTTGTTCCCCACAATGTGTCAGAAAAACAAAAAAATCAGAGGACTAACCTAAAGTGAAAATCATGAAAGAAAATCATGATGCAAGATATTGCAAGTTTCATTTAGAAGTGAATCGAATGTTAATAGCTTTTGCAGTAATCAACAATTTAAAGAAGAAACTGACTCAACTGACCTCACACATCTGTTTCACTGACTCCTGTAATTTTGCCTCAGGATGCTGAACTTAGGGTGAAATACTCCATGCATGGTAAGGAGCTTCCTTGTCTTGATATCAATGACGTGCATCTCTTCCAGTGCCCAGGATATTATGACTGTTAGGTATCTGATTACCGGCATACGTGTTAATGACTTGGACATTATTTTTGCCATTCAGATGTCTTTTCAGGACCTGCCTTAACCTCTGTAGGTATTTGGCTGTGGCTGACCTCCAAATTGCATCCTTATGATTACCATTTGCCTGCAGGATGTCCCAGTATTTGTAACTGTCCTACACATCCACAATGTTGCCTTCAGGTAGTTCAACCCCTTCAGTTTTGATCACCTTCCACCTTCTAGATACCATCTGTCCTTATATATCTAATCCAAATCACATCTCACTGTCTTTGCTGTAGATCTGAGTGAGGTGAATCAGGGAGTCCATATCACACTCATTCTTGGCATACAGCTTGATATCATCCATGCAGAGGAGGTGGCTGATGATTTTTCCACTTCAGAACCAGTACCTGAAGCCAAGTTTGATGATGGTCTGGCTGCGGGAGTTTCGGCCTATGCAGAACAGTGGGGGGACAGCGCATCTCCTTGGTATATGTTGCATTTGGTGCTCACCTGTGCAACTGCTTTGAGTTGCCCTCCAAAGTTGTTGTTTATGCCTTAGTGTCCTGTTAACATTATAACATTTTAAGCACTCCAGTATCAATGTGTATGACATAGGCTTTCTTGTACTCAATCTAGGTAGAGCACAGGTTGGTGTTCCTAATTTTACAGTCTTGGGCAGTTGCCTTGCCTTGTCGTGCTGAGGCCCATTATAGGCCAGTAGTTGGATGGTGTTCCCTTAGGGGAGTCAAACTCCTTTTCACTGAGGGCCACATCAGCATAATGGTTGCCCTCAAAGGGCCAGATGTAACTGTAACACAGTATAAATGTAGCTCAATGTAAATAAATGTAATGCAAAATCAATTCAACTACTCCTTAATGTTATATAACACTGAATTCTTTACTTATTCAACCTACAGACATTCCATATATATTTACATAAATATAAAAAAAAATACGTGTTTGCTTGTTGCTCTGTTATTATAACATAAATCATTAATTTATCAGGTTATGGAACTCGCTCCAGCAATCAACAATCAAACTATCCAAGTGAATAAGGAAGAAAAAGAAGTTATGACTTTAACTTTGTTTAAAAGTCATTGCAGTCTATTGGCGGGATGCCATCACTTCAAGGATAAGATCATTGGCAAGCATTGTGGGAAATGTACCGTAGTTTATAGTCGATGTACCCTTTTAACTTATTTATTATGACAATCAGACCTTGTAAGCTCTGGTGGGCTACATAAAATGAAATGGTGGGGCACATTTGGCCCGCGGGCCTTGAGTTTGCAAACTCCTGGCCCCGGGGCCCAGACCCACCTTAATCCGGCCCTGATGGTCACCCTATATGTGCTGCAAACAATCCTGTCTCCTATTAGCAAATCATTTAACTGCTCCAAATTCCAGGTACTTGCCAGTGTTTGGAAGTCAGTCACGTATTCGTTGGTAGATTTTCCCGGCGCTTGATTTAGTGCAAAAATATATATATACCTTTCCACTGTTTCATTTGCTATGGGGTTACGATGTTCTTTCAGCTTAGTCATCCAACTGTTAACAGACATTCTTGCTTCTTTCTGATTCTATTAACGTCCCACAGAGCTCTGCCTCATTCTCCGGTGAGGTAGTACAAAAGTTTTACCTTCACCTGTTCTTCTGCGCCCAGCATGGCTAACTCGATATACAGCGTAAATTATTCCTTCCATGTCTGTCCTGACTCCGTACACCACTGTTGAGGCGGTTTTAATCCATCCATTCTTGTAGGGCTAGTACTTTATTCCCTCCTGTTCAGAGCTCATGCCGGCGACGCGCTATTATTATTATTATTATTATTATTATTATTATTATTATTATTATTATTGTTATTATTATTATTATTATTGTTGTTGTTGTTGTTGTTGTTGTTGTTGTTGTTGTTGTTGTTGTTGTTGAGTTTCTTCCTCTCAAAAATCTTTACTCTTCTTTGTGGTATTCAGCCAGTATGTGTATTCAGAGCGGCGCCCTCTGGTGGACAGGTTGACAAATGCTCATTCCAACACAATAAACACACGGAAAGGTAAAGGCAGTTTGACATATTTATACAATAAGTATAAATGGGCCTTAAGGTTCAACCCAAGTGCAGACACAGACAGGAAGCACATATTCACATATTGGATCAAAGTGGGGGTTTTTTGGGAGGAAGCAGGATCTGGAGGCAGGGTCAGGCTGAAGAGGCAGTGAAACCAGACTGGTAATGTAGACGAGGCTAAAGAAAACCCAAGGCTGCTGGCTGGAACACGCTGAAGCAGAAACTAGTCTGGCAGAACAGAGATAGCAGAGCTGAGCTTCTGAAGGGCCTTGACTGCTGAAGTGGAAGCAGCTGGGCGGGTCCACACCTGTCTCAGCTCCGATAATCACACAGGGAGAGACTGCAAAGGCAAGAGGTAGAGGTAGGGTACTCTCTGAGATCCCCCAGGGGCAGATGGGACATATTTCGTCTCTCTCCAGTGGCTCCCTGTAGCTTTGTCAGAAAACAGGAACATATGGAAACGAATCATTATTATTTCAAACTTTTGCTGTTTTTACCATCAACCTAAATCCATTCTTACAATCCCCATCTGCAAAAAATGTGCAACCTTTACACAGATTTTTTTTCTTTGTTTCATCAATAGGCACTTTTTTTTTTTTGCTTAACTAAATACACGTAAACTCAATTTGCATTGGATCATAGATAAACCTCCATCTACCTTGTTTTTTCCCTTATAAAATAAAAAATTAAAATCTCAGTAGTTTTTACCCCTCGGCCAACATCTGGTGTTTTGTAATCATTTTGGCATCTGTCCGTCCGTCTGTCTATCTGTCCGTCCGTCTGTCTATCTGTCCATTCAATGACATCGCATTATCTGAAGAATGTATTGAGATATCTGCACCAAATTTATACCGTGGATGCATCTTTCCATGGAGCATAAACCAACTGAAAATAGGTGACCTTCACCTACGTACATGCTCAAGATCAAATGGCCTTGTGCAGTTATAATATCTGAGTATTTTCAAATATAAATATGTATATAATAAGTTTTACACAAAGACAATCTAATCTAAACTATCGGGCAGTAACTTTCAACAGAATCTTACACTATGTTTTGTCAAGGGGTATCTGGGTAAGTGTGCAGCACATTGTATTCTAAATGTAGTTATATAATTTTACATATGCTCAAAACAGTGCATTAGAATAATGGAAATTAAAGTGTACCAAATAATCATCAGTAAAGTTAATACACTGTTTTCTTAGTATTGGCTACTTTTCACAGTTATAACAGTCATCAAGCTAAGGATTTGGGCTTAAAATAAATTATGACACCATAGAAAAGCAACCATCTTCTTTAGATTACTTTACCCAATTTTTTCCATGAAAAGTTCCTGAGAGACTAGCATACCAGCAGACGTAAAATAATAATAATAATAATAATAATAATAATAATAATAATAATAATAATAATAATAATAATAATAATAATAA
>JAQQZY010143530.1:0-16385 GCA_030068375.1 Ostorhinchus rueppellii
GGTGTGAATGTGAGAGTGATTGTTCGTCTCTATACGTCAGCCCTGTGATGAACTGGCGACTTGTCCAGGGTGTACCCTGCCTTCGTAAGGCTTGATCAGACTCTATGGGTTTTACTGGTGAATCAATGTCACAGAAGTTGATAGTGTTTCCATGGTAACTACGGGGCCTCTGAACATAGGCTCCATGCGACCCCCGTGACCCTAGTGAGGATAAAATGGGTTCAGAAGATGAATGAATGAACATCAATGTTTGACACAGAGCAGCAGCCTATAATCATTATGATAACTAAAGAGTAACCCAGTTCTGTTAATTATTGAGGTAATCACATTCTGAGGTCAAACTCTGAGTCAATCTGGCATATTTTGTGAACTGATGAACCATTTATCACTGAATTTTTCAGCTCTATTACAGTTACACTACACAGTAGCAAGAATGAGACACACTGTTTTTGTTTAAGTACTGGAGTTAATGCTTAAACACAGCTTTTCTGCCAGTAATGCTTCACTTCTGCTCTTACTCTACTACATGTTAGAGGCAAACACTTTACTTTTTTCCTATTATATTTGTCTGACAATTGAAGTTACTTGTCCGATAATACTTTTTAATCATCTTTCTTGGCAATGACATCCTGAAATTTGTATTTATTTTGAGTGTTTTTCCTAATTTTGAAATTTTCCTAATCTTCATTTTAAATAAATAAACTCTTTAACCCATAAAGACCCAGTGCTACTTTTGTGTCAGTTCCCAAATGAATTTTTCACTGTCATTTGAACCTTTCTAAAGTGATTTATCACCATTTACCATAATATCATCCTCTGTATTTTGTGTTTTTTCAGTGTAAATCAGGTTTTTACCTATATTTAATTGACTGATCATGTAGATGTTCATAAAAAATCAGGTTAAAGTTGAAGTTTATTACACCAGAAACAGAGAAAACTGAAGGAAAAGGGGCTTTTTCAGCAAATTTAATATTAACCCCTTAATGCCTGAATCGATTTCCAATTGTGGGGGAAAAAAATTTAGACTTGCGTTTTTTCTTTCAAGTAGATAGTATTTTGGTTGCATTTTGTAGTGGGGGGATTGATGCAAATTCACAACAATCAGCGTCAAGGGGTTACCTTAACATAAACCCAGTGTGTCCATCCACTGTCATTGATCCGACTCTATGGGTTTTACTGGTGAATCAACGTTATAGAAGTTGATAGTGTTTCTATGGTAACCACGGGGCCTCTGAACATCCAAGTGGGTCATATCTGATGGCCATGAAAAGATGACAAACTGTATTTTACCTGCATTATTTCAGAATATTGATAGTGTTAATGGTTCAGACGTTCTGAAATATTTTAGTTCACTAGATGGTTTTCATCACCAGTAACTTTTTTTTTTTTTTAATCTGCATTTATTCTCATAGTTTAACAACACAAACAAGGTGTCAACTTTTTACGAGATTGATGCATATGTTATTCTTGCAGCCAAATATTTTACTATTTAGTGCGTGACCATCACCAGCCCTCCCTGGAAGCTAAATTGTCCTTCTTCATTAGATTTTCCTATTAAGAACCAGGGGGGGCAGTACTGCACCATGGTGAGTTAAGGGAGGGGGGCAGTAACTGTTTGGGTCTTTATGAGTTAAAGACCCTCTTGCAGATGATGCATAACTCTTGAATAAATTACTCACTAGTATATAACTAAAAGCAAAAAAAAAAAATGCAAAATGCACACAATTACAGCAGTACTATTAAATTAAAAACATCATATAATAGCGAAACAGCAACAAACAAAGTGGCTGCTTTTACTTTTCATCCTTTGAGTACATTATGCTAATAATATTTACATGCATTTACTTATATAAAGTTTTGAATGGACAACTTGTACTTGTCATGGTGTATATTTGCTGGTAATTTTATTAGTAAAGGATGTGAATACCTCCTCCAGTACTCCTCTGGCATTTAAAAAAACAGACTCCACATTATAGAATTTCTAAGATACATTTGTGGATGTCTAATCCTATGTGTCATCCCCTTTTTGTGACATTTGCTGTAATACTGACTGTTCCATTGTTTCAAGGAATGCGTGGGACCAGGTTTTTTTCTGCTCTCCAGTGTAGAGTTGTGTGTCTGTGCTTCTATTATGTCACAGTGATGATGTGGCACTGGCAAGCAGGCGCACAGGGGCCTCCATCCAACCCTCACCGTCCATGCTGAACGTGCATGGTCACAGAAAGCTGCCGAGAACCTCTGGATCACAGGGGCTTCTGGGTAGTAGGATTAGCCAGTGAGAGGAAACAGCTGAGGCCGGTGTAGCGTCAGCACTTGCTAATCAACACTCTCACTGCACACACATACATGCATGCTCTCCCTCAATAATCCCCTCCTCCTTTTATGAATCCACAGGGGTCAGACACCCACAAAAGCCTGGGCCCACAAAAGTCAAAGGGGGACCAAGGGGAGGAGACAAAGGCACGCTGAAGTGCTTGGTCAAAGCTGACTGGGCTGCTGAGTCATCACTGAAGCTGGCTCAAACCAATCATTTCCAAACTTTTCCTGGAAAACCAATTATCTATCACATTGTCCTTAACTTTACAGGTTTAGGAAAAAAAACTTCCAGAGCTGTTTGTTCTTTTCTTTCCGTTGCATTTGCAGGTTCTTGGGTCGTAGAGGTTTAGATTCTGTTATGCAATGATGGTGACTTTCATGGTCTTTTAGAGATCAGGCATTTGTGTATTTTGTTTTAGCCTGGCCTATGGGAGATACATCCATTCACATCTGGAACGATCGGATTTTCTGAGCTCATACATGCTTGCGTTATCTAAGAAAATCAATTATTATAAGACTGACGTAATGCAAAAATCAATTTTCTGCGTGTAATATTGACTGAAACAGACTGGCAAATATTACAAATAGGTCACTGTTGTAAGCTGAATTATTTCCACTTCAAGCAAACAACTGCACTCTTGAAACATCCACACTGACAGGTATATATGTCACTGTTTACACTAGGCTGAAGTCCAGGAACATATAAAACACTCATGTCACATTTGTGCAACAATGACAATGAGTGAGAAAACAAATAAAAATCCTTGTGCTTTTGATCCTTGAACACTAAGGTTTACAGAACACATGATTGAACACCTGACTGTGAAAAGCTGGTAAAGATGTTTGATTTTCATGCTGACCTCCTCAATCATAATTAGTGCTTTGTAGCAAGCCAGAATGTCCTTTCTTGTTTGTGCATTATTAAGAAGAGATTAATAAATCTTCAGTTTTTCTATATGTCGACCTGTGGCTGTGGGTCACCTGTTTGCATTAGGTTTCACTGAGCAAGTTATGCTGTTGTTTTTAAAAGGGTTCCTCTACACAATTATTATTTCATTTATATTACAGTGCATCATCAGACTGATCAGTACAAAGCATGATCTATAATTTTAAAACGAGTTGCATAGAACATAAGAAGGCTTATATGCTGTAAAAACGTTACATCATCTGTTATACCAAAGAAGCCTTTAAATTTAAGAACATTTTTTTGTGCTCAGTGGTGCATTATTCCTCTTATCTGTCTTATCTGAACATAAACGGTGCATTCACTGCTTCTTATAGACACACAGGACAAAAGTAGGTTTCTCAGAAGTACTAGTTAGAAAGGCCTACTACACGTGTTCCACCTCTAGGGGCAGTGTTGCACTAGTTTTCACAGGATAATCTGGTCCTGCTGAGTGAACCTGAGTGCTTCTCATCCAGTGTTGTCATGACCAAAACAAAAAAGCTCTTGATCCAAGTAAAGCAGTAGGTAATAATTAATTTTTTGCACGTGTAGTTTTGAAGCACGTTTGTTTGTAATTCTGTCAAAGATTTACAGTTTGACTCAGATGGTATTAAAGCCAAACAAAAAATCAATGTAGTGAGAGTTGATGCAATTTAACTCAAGGTATGATGTGGTGCGCTGTGTTTGATCATTCACACAAGAAGCACATCAGAGTACATTAAATTTTAGAACAAAATGTTTATTCAAATCAAAAGGAAGAACTAGACAAAAGGTTAACTCATTCAGAACATAGTATATTCATAGAATATCTATACATCGTCATGATTAACAGACAAAAAAAAAAAGATAAAAACAAATATACAAATGGAGAATGAAGAAAATTAGGTGTGATATTGCACTTTTTTTCCCCTAAAATGTTTCAGATCCTCTCTCCCAGGTCTGTTTCTCTGAACATTTTAGGTCCTGCCTTTAATAAGTCAGGAGTTTAGCTTAGTTTTGACACTGGACTACTCAAGCAAATGGACTATGGAATTGACCAACCTGAAACAAATATGTAAGCTTATTCATTATCGAGTAGCTTGATTCAGTTTCCCTAAGGTAAAATTCAAACAAAGAACTGCAAACAAATATAAAGATAGACCATTAGTTTACTGTGGAAGAAGCTGTTTGTTATGCTATCTGTTAACTAAATGTCTCTCAGCAGGCAGGGGGGGGGGGGTACTGATCAACAGCTGCCACCCCCCAGGCCTGAGGAGGATCAGAAAGGTCAGAGACTAACTTAGTTATGTTGCTAAACTAGAAAGAAAACTATGTCAATGCCCAAAAGTACATGGAAAAAAATCCAACTCTCAACAGCTTCAGGAGAATAACACAATCAAAGGCCTGTCCAGGAGGTCGATTCTTACAACACTTGCTTTTAAAGGACTTTTTTCTCTCCCCCCCCTCTTCCCTTTTTGTCCTTTTGAATAAACATGGAGAGGTCTACAACATACAGATGTGTACAAACAGGTTAAGGAGAACAAGAGTTAATGTAGACGCTGAATAATGAGGAGTCATGATCAGGTCTTTTCTGTGTCAAGGCCACTAAGATAAGATCACTTTAATAATCTGCACTTTGTCAATTGCAGTTAGAAGCTGTATGTTTAGTTGCCAGCTGGATCTGAGTGAAAGCGTGCACACAGACACACAACACATACAAATTTGCGTGAACTACATTTAAAATGTAAACGTAGAAATCTCTAATCTTGAAAAGATTAAATAATGCATCCTACACAATAACGTTTAAATGACGTATTTCTAGTAAAAGCACAGTTAGTACCAAATGGGGTTTTTCCCAGACCTTCACCAGTGAATGCAAGTTTTTTTGTTTTGTTATTTTCTTATCAAAAAAAGTGATGCTTATCCTTTTTCCAGTCGATGTCAAACCTCTGATGCAGCTGGTCCTTTGTGTTGAATGAGTTAGAAAACCAATGTATTACTCATATCAACCTACTTACTACTATTTCTACTTGTTCTGACCAGTCTGACCAGAAATTTTACAACATTCCCCGCTTTACAGTTGCACTGGGTTTGCATCTCTAATGCAAGACACATTCCTTTTTATTAATATTTTTTTTAATAACTGGCATTCTGGTTTCACTGGTCTGGTAAAATCTGTTATGTGGATGAACTGGGCAAGTGCAGCAGGACAAAAAGGGAATGTGATTCATCTCAGACAGCTGCCTTGCATCTCTGCAAGTCTACTTTCTCATTTTGGTAGTTAGAAAAAAAAATGTCATTATTTTTAACGGTGCAATTTAAAATGATATAACATTTGTTTTTTTCTAACCATTTGGCAAGTGAGAAGACCACCTGAGACAGTGCTTTTTGGGCAGTTCTGAAAGCTTGGCTTGCTCTGTAATTAGGAGTAGAGGAGTTGCAGACTATTGGGCTGAGGCAAGTTAATCCACAATCTACCAACCTCTGTCACACACACATACACACATTTCTCTCGGCAAAATAAAGGTCTGCAACCCTTCTTGTCCAACTACAGAGCAACCTTAAAATAAAAAATTCAAAAAGCTGTTACACGATTAGAGCTAAACATGTGAGCAGACACAGAATAACAGAACTAAACTCAGGAGGGACGCCACACTTGGATCCAAGCTGGGGAGGCAACATCTTAAAGAGCTTCCAGATGGAGATAGTGTGCTGCAGTTTTTTGTTTAAGTCCAGTCAAGCTGTTGTAAGTCATTGACGAAATGAGGAAGGAGAAAAAAGAAAAATCTTAAACAGCTTAAACAAAAATCAGTGCATTGTTCTTGTCCTTTCAGTCTTTTTTTTTTTCCAAAATCAAATCCTGTTCTCTCTGATGTTCAAAGTTATGCCAATGAAAGTCTTTAAAGTTAAGCTTGCAGTCTCATTTTAGTCTGGCGCATTACAAGGCTGAAACCAAACCATTAGTGATTTTTTTCAATTATCCTTAAACAGAGCCACACAACTCAAGTAAAGAATAAAATGTGCAAAACAAAATCCCAAATTAGGCAGGAGGACTTAGTCGTAGACTGCTGCCGCTGAATGCTTTCATTCACACAGACTATGGTGGTTCGACTCCTTTGTTGTAGGAGTCTTGTCCTTATGTGCCACGGATACAGAAGAATCAGGGATTAAAGAGAAGCTTGGCAGACTGAGCCGTGGTGATTCTTCCTCGTCATCGATACTATCACCAGGGCTCCCGCTACTAGTGGGGTTTATCATACACACTGAATATGTGTTCATGTGAACGTATCCCACCCTCAGCAGGCTGACACAGGAAGGAAGTGATACCCCAAACTAGTGACTCCTGTTTCTCTCACTGAGGAAAGGCAGGAACAGATTTATCCGACCTAACCCAACTGTCAGTGTGTTCAAGTCTTTGTTGGGTGGTTGGTTGGTAGAAGACTTTGTTTTTCTCTTGAGGTCAACAGTGTTGGCACAACACTGTTGTCAGAGAGAAATAAACAAAGCTGAGCTTCGCATACAAGTTTGTTTAAGTTCCCCAAGTCCAACAGAGGAATTTCAGAACAATCTCAACGTGATGGACAGGTGTCGATCCTGCGCTCCTCTGTACGGCTGGCATGATCCGGATTTGGATCGATCTGGAGTGAAGAACAGAATACAAAGGGTGGTTTAGTTAAGGGATTGCAGACCCAATCTAATTTAGTCTGTTAAGAAACTATTTATACATCAGTATGTTCTATGTGGTGCTTACTTCAGAGTACAGAGGAGGGGGCTGAAAGCGGAACTCATGAATGTAGGCAAAGAGTGGTCCGTCCAGCTCCTCACGGGCTGCTGGGACATCCAGACTGGTCTGCCTCTGCTCCTCTGTCACAATTTCTGCATAGCTTGGAGGGGCTACAGGAAAAATGCAAGCCATGTGTTAACATTCTATAGAATTAGCCCAGTGTGATAATGGTATAATCTTATTGCCATATTCATTTTAAATTGCAACTATCATATCCAGCCTACCTTCAGGTCTCTCCGGCAGCCCCATGCCCAGCCAGCTCATGCTGCACTGGCTGCTAACACTGGACGTGCGTGAGCCGAAGGGATGGAGAGGGATGGTTCCAATGACAAGGGGCAGGTTCAGGGACAGGTTTATGGCCCCAGGTATGTCCACATATACCTGAGCAGAGACATGAAGACAAAGCAAATTAGAAAACACAAGTCATTCTGTGTATAAGTGGGATAAACGTGCTGTGATGGAGCTGGGAATGATTAAGCATAAAAACCATGTCAGCTGATATAGACTGTATACTGTTCAATAATATGTGGGTCAGCGTCTACAGGTCAGGTCAGTTATGCAAGGTACCCTAACATGGTGACGGTCTGTTCACAAGGTAACCAGGTTATAAGCACCCTCAAGGCAGGTGTTACCACAGATATTCTGGGCTAATGCTATTAACAGCACGTGGAGATAACACCTGTTTCAATCCAAGGCCAAGAGCTGGTGATGTGAGCTGAGTCAGCCTGGGTCACCAGAGACATCGGTATGCTCCGAAATATTGATTATGCACTGATAACAGCACTGAGTCACAGTGATAGCACAGAAGAGAGAAAACTGTGCTCACAAGCTGACAGTAATATTAATGTGAATAGGAGTTTTCCCTGTCAATATTCAGAGAGCCAAAAAAGGAAACAAAATGTGTGGGGGCGATTATCTTCAGTCCCAGAAAGCAGAGAAGTCGCTCAGATGTAGCCTGAGTGTACTCACCATGAGGGAATACTCCACTCTGATAATGCTGCAGTCCAGGATGGAGGGTGACACAGGTGGGATCTTCAGCATCTTGCCACTCCATGTCTCTGTTTTGCCTGAGGACAGGGACTCTCCTCGCAGGTTGGCCACCAGTTGCTTGACCTCCTTCATCTTCCCTTTGGCATAGAAGGTCTGGGTCTGGTAGATGGCTGCCTTTGGCACCACCATGCGTGAAGAGCAGTTCTCAATCTCAGCAAAAATCTGGATTGACTCTCCTACAGAATTTGGAGAAGGGTGGGTGGGTTACTTGGTGTTTCCTTTATTTAAAAAAGCCTCAGTAATCAGTGTTTATCTAATGTGTAATTATTATTCAGTATGCTATGGATAATGCTGAACATATTCTTACCTGGGGTGTATCCCTTCCTCTCAATTTTGGCACTTAAGGAAATAGGACCTGAGGTGCAGAACCAACAGCAAAGTGTCTTGTCTTTTGTGCCTGCCTGTGGTGACTGAAAAAAGAAATCACATTTTAGTAACAACATTCTAAGCTACTGAACTAATAATTCAATCAGTCACATATTTTTGATTATCTATAGCTGCTGGCAAACTTCTGCAAGCAAGCAAAGAATATTTAAATACCATCGTTGCCCATAATAGGGAAACGATGTCTAGGACTGAGCCACACTTAAAAGTTTAATGTCTCAGCCAACAGAGAGACACACTGGAATGCATTGTTTGGCTTAAAAAGAACTTACCAGCAGTAATGGAGTGTTGATGTCAATGTGCTCAAAGACTGTAAATTCCTTCTTGGTCTTCATGGGCAGGAGCCATGGCCTGTGGAGTTCTGCTTTTACCCAGTAGCGCACACTGCCATGCTTCCCTTCGAAAGAGGTAGCCAGTGGTCTGCAGAATGACAAAACACACAGGTTAGTATACTTAATCGATAGAAAAATATAGGTCAGTAGTGGCAATGACTAATCTCAGGCTTGGTTTAAGACACTTACGTCTGTGGAAGCTCGAGGCTGAATGCATACTCATGTCTTCCTGAATGGATAGTGGTGAGTCCTTCCTCAGAGTTGTCATCGTCTGAAAAACAAGGAGGACAATTTTCCAAACACATGTATACCATACCTGGAAAAAATGCTCTAGGAGGGCATCTGAAATTATATAAAAATAAATAAATAAATAAAAAAAACACAGGGTGGGAGAGACAAAAGAGAGTATGCATTTTACTTTAGTATCAATCTATAAAAGTAATAATGTATTGAAATATATGTGGAATGCTTATAGGAAACCATGGAGGGTGATTGTGAAAGGAAAACTGCTTCGTATGGCCAAAGATCAGTAAAACCCCTTTGTTCTCTGTCCGTTACGCATTGGGCTTAAACGTCCAAGAATGAATAAATATAACTTTTTCATTTTATAATATCAGTATTTAGAAGAGCCGTGTCGACAGCCTGAATGTGCTTCTGCCAGCTCAGCACTCCCTCCCCCTAGCAGCCGTGTGGTAAACAAGTGCGGAGCTGTCAGTCAAACGGCAGACTCCAGCAGGAGGAGACCGGCCTAAACCGGTGCGAGCAGCTTCCTACAGCCGCTCTGCGCTCATTACGCATTCACTGTGCGACACCGCAGTAGCCGCACAACCTGCTTCTCCTACCCCTATCCATCCACGACAAGTTAACAAATCGTCGCACCATTGCAGGAACTGTTTCTTAAAAGCATTTTATTTGGAAAAAAAGAAGAAAAGAAACATTTTGCCACTGTGATGCCGCATAGCGCGCCCAGCAACAGTATAAGCTCCTGCACGTAAAACGGAGCCCTGCAGATGTCTAAAGATTATCAGCTGCTGTTTGCTGTAATTCCTCATCATTTTTGCGTTAAAATGACAAAACTTGACATCTGATCTGAGCATTATTGCACGCTTCATTCGGGAAAAACATGCGAGCTATTCATAAGGATTCTACGGAGAGAAAATTTGGATTTATTCATTACGCACATAGCACATATAAACAACCATCAAGTGCGTTTTTATTCATTTCCATTTAAAAATATTTGGATGAAACCACTATTTGTTGCAGCAGGACGCTTTTTTGACAGCGCTGTCTATGCCTATGCAACATTTCCCTTTGGAAAAGCATATTTACGCTGCACAAAAGAGAAACAGGAATAAATTCGTCGTTGCAGCAGTAATTCTATAGCTTTAGTTCCATTTGATGCTGGGTTTCCATCCACTTTGCAGGTGCTCGTTCAATTAAAAAGTTGCAGATTTGTCTGTCACTCTCTGCAAAAAAGTGATGTCATTGTCCACACATGAGCACCTCAGCCAATGACACGCACACAGGGGCGGAGCCTCCACCTAACCCCGCCTCCTCCCGGTCCAGTTTTCTGAACAGGATTGAACCGCTTTGAACAATGGGTGGAAACTTAAGAAAAGCTACAAAGAAACACCCTAAATGATGCGGTTCTGAATCTCAGATATCCAACAAAGATACTAGTACAGCACTGCAAGCTATCCCTCTGTTTGCCAGAATTTTGAAAATGACTATAATCGTCAATTTTCATTTGAAACTCAGTGAAAAACAAATGCCTGAGCCCATGACTGTCATTCATTCTGACACCTTGACACAAACAAGTGACGATGGAGCTGTTCCTGTCACTGACACAGCCAGCAGGCACACAACCACCGAAGGATGAATATGAAATAAAAGTTTACAAACTCTCATTAATGTCTGCTGATTATTAGTATTCTCATATCCGTTTTTGACAACCAGGACAAGAGCATCATCCATTGAACCTGATCCTCAACCAGCACAAAGAGCATCACAGTCAGTGTGTCCAAAACTTACTGAAAACATCACAATCAGTCTCTTACCTCTTTCATGTCCAATTAAAATGTCTTTGTGGTTTAGATATTCCACTTCTTCTGTGTAGTTTTGAGTGTAGGCAGTGTTGGATCCAGCATTTCTTGATTCAGTCCAACGAACTTTTGCAAATCCTTTTGCGTGAATTTTGAGTGATTTCACACGGATTTCTCCCGTGACTTCGATGATCACCCTCCCTGAGACACAGTCCCCGCTGGAGAAAACGGGAACATTACTGTCATTGAGACAGTCGTAGCTTACTGTGAAGCTCTTTACCTTTCCTAGCACCATGGTGGAAAGAAATAGGCTACAGAGACCTAGAAATTAAAAAAGAGTCTATGAAAAAATAATCTCATAAGAAAAATGATGCAGTATTAGACACTGATCAGTATCTCTGCCCTGCAAAAAGCAGTAGGCACGATCAGTGATTTCTTTTCGAGCAGTTCATTGAGATGTGTGAAGGCTGAATAACAGCAATGGATGCTGTTATCATCCGCCTGTCTGCGTGTTGGTCTCCAGTCAAAGACAAGGAAACCCCCGTAGCTCAGATCACTTTAAGCTACTGCCTGTGTGAAAAACAACCTTCAGCGCATGCGCAGACTCCCACTGCCCCCTCCTTCCGCCTTCTGGAACGAGGCAGAGGGAGAAGTGTGGCATTGAGCCAGATGGTAAGTTTGGGCTCTGCTCAAAGACTGCAGAAAGAAACGTGCACTTAAGTTTAGTGAGGTGCTCCACTGGTGAATGTACATTTGTGTCATTAACACACTAGAGCTGATGGCACGGATCTTCAGTGTATTTCAACACATACTGGTTTACATGGAGGAAAGTATGCAGATCAGTAAACAGGGTCACCTATCTGTATCCTTGGCAAGACAATAGCATTACCATTCATAACCCAATACATAAACACTGAATTGTTCTGTTGCTTTTCAGCTGCACATCTTATGCCATGCAGGATCACAATAACTTTAACATCAATGGATAATAAATAACAGCTAGATTTTACACCATGCTTGCAAAATAGACCATGAAGAATTACAGCTGAAAGGACACGACATTGAACACAAACCAAACCATCTAATGTATTAACGCAGAATTATGCTGACAACTAGATTATCCCTAATTCATAAATAATCTCTTTGTTTGCTTTTTTTTTTTTTGTCTTTCTGCCTCTTTTTCATTTTCTCTACCTGAACCTCTTCTGTTTGTAGGATGTGACCAACTGCTACAGCCTTAGTTGTATACATTCTTCTATAATACAGGCTTCGTTTTGTGTAAAGAATAAACCCATCAATGGGGGCTGGGGATTTGATAGTGTTGAGCAGCTTTCAGTAGACAGTTCTGAGGTCTGAAACGCCACCTCCTGGTCATCTTCTGCTCCTATGAGCTGTGGAACCACCTGTTGAATATCAGTGAAACTTTTGAGCGCAGGAGACACAGTGAATGACTTTACAAACATCTATTTCAGATTTCAATGTGCTTCTATTTGGAGGATGCCACTCTATTTCTGAAGGCTAATCTGTGTTTTACACTTCTAGAATACTTATGGTCTGTTAAGTAACTGCATTCGTCTCCATCATGGTGTCTGGTCTCCATGCATCCATGGTTCTGAGATGTGCTACAAATATCAGTTGCTCTGGGTAATTATTGTTTTGACTCGACATTGACACTGCACACCACAAATAGATGAATGCAAGATTTCTGTTCTTTTATTAAAGATTCAAGATGAATTTTTTGTCATTCAACATATGACATGTAAAATGAAATTCCTGTCTACAGGATCAATAGTGATGTGAAGCAGACATTTAAAAAAACAAACAAACAAACAAACAAAACACACAACTTTTGAAACAGAAAAACAGCCAAAGCAGGATGCAGATAAATAAATGGACTTAGACGGGGAGGAGAAAGTGAGTTGGAAATGTAAACTTTGTGCAGAAAAAGTAGAGAACAGTACACATAAATTGATCCAATAGAAATAATAAGGTTCCTGCATCTATAATATCATGTGTGTGAAACTAAAACTATTTATTATTAGGCTTGCAGTCAGACCCCACATTTCATTTGGCAAATTGGGCAGTATGAGTTATTTTTCAGAACAATGCCCCCATCTAGAGTTTTCATCCGGTCATTACATATAGACTAAAATTGTCACAGTCAACACTTTGTACCTTTATAAATTACTATTCTTCGTGATCATACTCTATTCATATTTAATTTTATCACAACATTTAATAAAAGTTTTATTAATTTGTCACTGTGTAACTGCTGCTTGTCGCGTTAACCAACAGAGCTCTTATTTTGAAAATATAACCTGGATGTTTATCTGCATCCAATGTGACGATCATTTACTGCAAAAGAGGAACTGTTTTTTTAAATGTCCTCAAATGAAAGCGTTTCGATCCAGACAAATCTCTTCTCTTGCATCAAAAAATAACTTTAGTTGGAGGTGAGGCTTTGCCATGATTATAACTTTGATTTTCTTGTTCCAGATTTATGACCAAAGTTTGTGTCAGAATGAAACCAGACCCAACATTGTGATGGTGATGAGTGATGCATTTGTAAGTATGAGTTAGTTTTCAGTGCTTATATTTACTTTTAGAATCATTTTTGCTTCACCTTGAATCAAATTAACATTTTTTTATTTTTTTTTTGGCAGGATGGGAGACTGACATTTGACCCTGGCAGCAAAGTTGTGCAGCTGCCCTACATAAACTATCTCAGGGAGCTGGGGACCACCTTCCTTAATGCATACACTAACTCCCCTATCTGCTGTCCCTCCAGAGCAGGTAGACCAGTAACTGAAATGATCTGGGGGTTTGTTTGTACACTTTAATCACTAGGTCACCCTGACTTCAGCTGTTTGTTTGTGTCTCAGCGATGTGGAGCGGTCAGTTTGTTCATCTCACTCAGTCATGGAACAACTATAAGTGCTTAGACGCAAATGCAACAACATGGATGGATTTACTGAAAGCAAATGGATACCAGACCAAGATGTTAGGGAAGCTGGACTACACCTCAGGGAGTCACTCTGTCAGGTAAGCACAAGTGTTTAGGAAAAGACAAAAGAGCCTTTTTATTTTCTTGATTATATTTGCCAAGACAATGTCGATATTAACCATATACCCAGAGCTCCAGAGAACAATTGTACTGCATGAGTCATGGGCAATCGCAGACTATTTATGTGGACATCAATTTCCCCAAACCATATGAGTCATCCTTTCAGATATTTTTTTTTTTTTTCCTCACATGGCTCTCTCCACTTCCCATTTTTGTGTCTTTTCCTGAGTCTTTTCTTTTTGGTTTGTGTGTGTGTTTGTATAACTACTTTAGCAATCGAGTGGAGGCTTGGACGCGAGATGTCGAGTTCCTTCTGCGCCAAGAGGGCCGGCCTGTTACACAACTTGTTGGGAACATGTCAACAATAAAGATAAAAACAGTAGACTGGAAAAATACTGACAAAGCTGTACAGTGGATTCACCAGAATGCTGTTACTCCACATCAGCCCTTTGCCCTGTATCTTGGCCTCAATTTACCTCACCCCTATAGAACTGAGTCCCTAGGGCCCACAGCAGGGGGCTCCACCTTCCTTACCTCACCATACTGGCTGAAAAAGGCATGACTTCTGCATCTTTGATTTTTAATTGCTATTACATTGCACTTATTGACAGAAACGACTCAAATGTCATTTTCTTTCTTTACTCACAGGTGTCTTCAGATAGCATCTCCATTCCTAAATGGCTGCCCATAGCTGCTATGCATCCTGTCGACTATTACTCCACAGTGACAAAAAACTGTAGTGGTCCCTTCACTGAGGAGGAAATCAAACGTATCCGAGCTTTCTACTACGCCATGTGTGCAGAAGCAGATGCTATGCTGGGTCAGTAGCCAGCAGCACTTTCCCGGAGTCTGGTCCTATCGAGCAGAATTAGTCAGAAAACTAACTTTGGGTTGATTCCTGGTGATTTAATCTCATAAAGATACTTACTATGATAACTCAAACACCGTATCGAACCTGAATGGAGCATTTTAATAGATAAAAATCTGCACAGTCTTGGAGAACCTTCTTCTTGCCTCTTATGAGGTGGCTACATGTACACAGAAATGAGCATAAGCAACACCCTGCTTTACTAATATGTGATGTAATCTAAACACTGAACCTTGTTCAGTGTGTAAACCCAGCTGCTGGTCAGTTTGGTTGAGTATAACTGAACAGAAGTCAATTTGTACATTGAAATGCTTATGGTACTGCATAATGGAGCACAAAAAAACTAGAAATATGTTTGGTATAAAAACATATTTACATGTTGAGTGAAGCTTCTTTTCTCACTAGGACAGGTAATTGCATCTCTGAGAGACACCGGCCTACTTAACAACACTATTGTGATCTTTACTGCTGACCATGGGGAGTTGGCTATGGAGCACCGACAGTTCTACAAGATGTCCATGTTTGAGGGCAGTTCCCATGTTCCCCTCCTCTTCATGGGGCCTCAACTGATGTCTGGCCTGCAGGTTGATCAGCTTGTGTCTTTGGTTGATCTCTACCCTACCATACTGGGTAAAGAAACCTACGTAAACATTACTGTCATGCTATGCAGGATCTATCTGTTATCTGTAAAATTAACACAGTTCATGATTTTTATTGTATCATTTTGCAGACATTGCTGGTATTTCAACAGTAGGTAATCTCAGCGGTTACTCATTAGTTCCTCTCATGGCGAAGTCCACTGCTTTTCTCAAGAAGCAACATCCAGGCTGGGTTCTAAGTGAATATCATGGTTGTAATGTCAATGCTTCTACATATATGCTGAGAAGTGGGCGGTGGAAATACATCACCTATGCAGATGGTCTGAGTGTCCCCTCACAGCTCTTTGGTAAGCCCCAGAATCAAAACTTCAAGCCTGTTTTTTAGCCTTTAATTAAGACCTTATAAAACTCTGCTTTCTTTAATTTTCTGTCCTCTCACTTTCTTTTTCAGACCTAAGACATGACAAGGAAGAACTCCATAATGTCATTCTGAAGTTCCCAGATGTGCAGGTGCATCTTGATGCACTATTGCATAAAATTGTGAACTATCCAAAGGTATCTGCAGCTGTTCATCTCTACAATAAAAAAGCATTTGGTTCCTGGCGTGATACTTTAGGCAAAAATTACAGCCAGGTTATTGCTAATCTGAGGTGGCATGTGGATTGGCAAAAAGATGTGATAGCAAATGAGAAAGCTATTGACCGGTGGCTCTATGGCTCTTTTTGATGTTCTTATTCTGAAAAAATGCTGTTGTTAGAGATGGCTTTTCATCGTTTTTGTCCTGTAATGATGACAACATAAAGGTTTATGCTGTAATAATGGATTATCACACCAAGACTTTGATTAGTGTTGGTATTCTTAACCTTGTGTGTATTTCAGTGAATTTCGTTCTATTCATAGAATTAAAATGTATTTTTGGTCAATATTTTATGCCTTTATCATGTTTGTCATGTTTTAACTTGTCATGTTTTAGTGTTTATTGTAGTCGAATTCATCCTTATTGGTAGAAAATATATATATA
>JAQQZY010143730.1:0-16331 GCA_030068375.1 Ostorhinchus rueppellii
CACACACACACACACACACACACACACACACACACACACACACACACACACACACACACACACACACACACAGAGGTACAACAAATGGAGCTCCTCAGGGCAAGGTAGTGCATGATCGCAGCTGGGAATGCTGGGATACTTCGAGATGGTCCCACACAGCCTTGAGCTAAATCTGCTCCTGGACTGGAGAAGGAAAAGCTAACCTTGGTCAAATTACGGCTTGTATTTCAGAAGTGGACTGACATAAAAAAATAAAATATACTCAAGTTTTCAACCAAGCAGAAACAGTAAATGAGTCTGCCCCGTCATACGCTGCACTCTGAAATTCATATAATGAAGAAAACACACCGAGGAAAAGTCATGTTCAAGATTCTGTTGCAAATACATGTCTGTTGCTGTCATTTTCAATAATATAAATATATATAGAGTGTGCCGAAGGACACTGAAACTAAACATCACATACACTAATAACGACACTGACAACTGGAATTAACATACAGTAAGAGCTATGGAGACAGACCTATTACAGAGAATTGGGTGTATAAAAGTACATTTAAGACCATCAGGAAAAGTACAAATGGTCATTGACAGCCTTTCGATTCAAAGGCTGTTATTTAAGGCAGCAGACAATGTGTAATCAGAAGCAGAAGGTCTGATTTTGTGATGCTCTGCCTGTTTCAGAATCACAATTGGCTGTAATCATCAGTTCTCTGCATTATGTATCTGCTCCATCATTACGGAAACCCTTTTTACTTTGGATTGGATGTTAGTCTTAACTCTGTCAGGCGTGTCTTCATCTGAATATAAAGCTGTTTTCCATGATTTATGTGTGTTGTTTATGCAAATTAATATTTGCAGTTTCAGTGACTTTTGAGGTCCGTTTCATGGTTTTGAGTCCAGAACCAATGGCTTGAAAGCTTCCTCTTCTCAGTGTCTTTAATACACACACACACACACACACACACACACACACACACACACACACACACACACACACACACACACACACACACACTATTTTTTTTACATTCAGGGATGTAAAGCAGCAAAATGTGCTTCCACATGTTGCGAGACATCTTGGTACATTTTGTAGAGACAGGGGAACATTTTCCTTCGACATTAAAAGCAGGTGTAGGATCATAAAAATGAGCTGTTACTTATTCTTAACTATAAAATGTAGTTCACTGTCATACATACAAAATTACCAATATTCTGTTAAAAAGTTATGATTACTTTTGTAAATCTGCTCAGTTATTCATCATTAAGTGTTACTTATCTATTCATTTCATGCCTGTGGGGAACTCAGACAGCATCCACTGTCTGTTGATGGTTTTCTTAAGAGAAGATATCCAAATACTAAATATGTGGCCCAGGAGCAAAGTCAACTTTCCCCACAGTTAAAGTGGAAACATAAACTGCAAAGTAAATGTTTTATGTTTATCTATTTGTTGCTCCCCTGTGGTTTAACATGTGGTAAAACATGACGGGAAAGGTTGAATAAACCATGATGTAACATTGTGTAAACGACTGAAAAATAATACATTTAAATATATTTAAAACTGTGACCAAAAAAACAAAACAAGACGAAAACCAAAACGCTGCAGCTTATTTCAGACAACTACAGTGTGTATACTGTTGTAAAAAAGACAAGTGAGGAGCCAAAATTCCAACTTACTAGCCTTCGCTACATAAATGACAGGCAAACAGCCTGGCAGACAGATATCCTGCTCTTACATTATGCATTGCAGGGCTTCTTTACAGAGTATAAAAGTGAATAACACAGCATATTGTGGCAGTGTAAGATGTGGTAGAGCAAGCAGGCGTCCAAGGAGAACCGTATCTGTGAGGTCAAAGGACTGAGGAAGAACAGGGCCTGAATACGTTAGCGGCCTCTCAGGGTTATCACAGCTGGCTGTGGGATGCGCTCGGAGCAGCCAGGAAGCCTATTTGAATACACATACATGTTTTTTATACGGGAGACATTTCATCTGATTATCATATGGCCACTGAGGCACGACGACAACAGCAGAGGAACCCAGCCGCGGCTGTGACCGTCCTCGTCCTCTCAGCGCGGCTCGCTGTCAGGGCCATTAGTGTGGCAGGAACATGATCTGAGCAATGCGCTTGGATTGCTGTCCCAAGTCCACACTCTGCTCTCCTTGTGTCTGTCTTATCGATTTTCCCCTTTACGACACGGCTTGTCGTTGTGAATTTCCCTACTGTTTGGAGCCGCCAGCTAGCGACCCCCCCCTCCCCGCAACCCCCACTTCTATACAGCCCCAACTCCGCTGCAAAATAACACAAACATGAGGGGAACACACCCCTATGGCACATGATGAGCTCTTTCCAGCGGTGGGAGGGTTTTATTTTTAGCATGATGTCTGGTGGCTGGCTTTATTAGGAGATTCTAGCCGCAGGACTGCTAATCACAGGTCAGGGGGTCAGAGGGGTCTCAACTCTGGCGCAGAAGGTGTCACCTGTTTGTTCAGTTTGGTCACTGCCGGCCGTGCGTGGCTGCAGGTGCTACGTAAGACCTGATTGGACATGACAGGCTCAGACGGCGGCGCCGCATGTGTGCGGCTGACCCCACGCCTGCGTACGCTGGGCGGTGCTCTGCCCGTGGCGCGGCCGATACAGAAGCAATCAACTAGGTGACCATGGAGAGAAGACAAGTCCGACTAACTGGCATTCTGAGCCCTATGGCTTTAAAATAATTGGCAGAAGAAAAAAACAGAACAAAGAAGAATCCTTACATTGATGCCCTGCGGACTGTACATCTGGTTGGCTGTGAGTCCTTCACTGTATCCGCCTGTCTGACTGATAACATGGCGAAGGGTATCCACCTGAAACATTCAGAAACAACAAACAAAGCAAGGTCAGAGTCAACACAAGAGAACCACAGGAGAAAATACAGCGATGACAAGACAACAACAGAGACAACAAGAGTATAGAGCACTGCAAATATATCCTTGGAGACAGCAAGGTCCAATCAAACAAAAAGGACATCTCCACTTCAAACTTTTGCTATTTACAATAAAACAAAATAAACTACTCACAACATAAGAAAAATACTGATGAATATTCTGTCCTTGAGACTGAAAAATAAATAATGAAGAAGAAGAAGCTCTGCAGTGCACAGGACATACTTTTACACAACAGACATTTAACTGGAGAAGCACAGGTACCATTAATGATGTTCCAATGACAGGTTTTGTTTTCACCTACGTCTGCTTATATGTCTGGAGGATTAAACAAAATCTACAGACTTTCATGAAACCTGGTGTAGCTAATGACATATTCATTACATTTGGGAAAGGAGGACAGCTTAGTAGTTTCTTTTACATTTTTCTAATATTATGAAATATTTGACTGAATTAAAGCATCACTGTTTTCTGACTCAAACTGTTTTTCAGTAGCAAAATTCTTATTGATCAGATAGTCCAGACAAGTTATTTTAGCTCCATTTCTGAAGCTCAGAGCTCAGTGGATGTTTCTGCTGTGATCTGAAACGAAACTAAGCATGAGGGTGTGACGTCACCGTCATCCTAGCTAATAATAAACACTTCCATATGATGGTGGAATACTCATGCTTATTGTTAACAGTCTGGTCTGTAATATAAAAGACTTTGTACAGAGAGAAAAAGATTAATCTTTCTGAACTCAGCATCATCTTTTCTTGTAATATTTTCTATAAAAATATGAGAAACTGTGCTGACTATTGTCTGGCAAAATGTAACACATTTTTTGTTTTTGATTGTTTTGCACATGAAAAATATGCTTTTAACGCTGACAGATTTAATGGCCTTGATGATTTCTGGTGCCTCAAAGGAGACAATCTGTATTGGAAGTAAAAAAAAAAGGTGCTGTTACACAAAAGGATCTGAATTTACATGAGTTTTCATTATATTGATTCTGTGATTTTCTGCTGAAATATATATTAAACATTATCCATATTTCAGTATTTTAAGCATTTAATTTTGTAAATGGATTGACAGCTCTTGTTATTAGTTACATCTGTGTGTGGAAGGTCTGGAAGTGGCATGGGGTCTACCCCTGTATTCTCTGCTGCACTGCTCAGGGCCCTACCTGTGACTGCACGTTGGCTCCCACCTGAGCCCCCTGGTACGAGTCCCCATTAAGAGACTGCACGCTCATGAACAAGTCGCCGGAGTTTGACATGTTAAAAGAGCCAGCAGAACCTGAAAGGAGAGAGGGAGCAGTCGAATCATAGAGAGAAAGAAAGCAAGCAGGCAAAGCAGGGCGGCCCATCCAGACGGCAGCCTGGAGGAGCACCATGCAGAGTTAGCTAGCAGGCAGCCAGGCTCCGTTACAGGCCCCGGGGCCCACACAGGTCAAAGGAGCACAGCCCAGAGGAAACATGAGGACAGGAGAGATGCAGCTACACAAAGTGATTTGTCTCTGGCATATTAGTAGTGCTAACGGGTTACTCTGAGCAAAAAGATAAAAACAGGGGAAAAAAAGAGGTAACAGTCCAATATTATAAGAAATTTCTACTTTCTGACCCAAAGTCATATAACGAATACAATTTCATATCGAGGTAAAGGATAAATGGGATTTGTGGTAAGTTTTAACAGGTTTAGCATAAACTGTGAATGCAGTAAGACACTGATAGCTGTGTAAGACGTGGAAAAAACATCCAACTTTTAGATTTAGAATGACATGATTTTTTTTTTACTTATTACACAGCTAAACCAGCAATTTTCCTCTGCTTCTCCTGTTTGTGCTAGGCTAGTCCAAATTCACAATCCCAAATCAATTTATGAGCAAGTTACATATACAGACTTTTCCAAAAATATCAGACTGTTGTGTTTTAAGAAAAGACAAGAAAGCATTATGAAATATTCTTCTCATTTATCAGCAATTCCCATGAAAAGACCAAAGATAATAAAATGTTAGCATATGTGCAGTACTTTCAGCACTGATTTATGCAGACGATGGGCTAGATCAGCTGCAGTTAAAACACACAGACATATTGTTTGAGTAACAGAGAATAAGTTTTTCACAGAAAACATTTTTGGACATAAAGTTAAGTCCAGGATACAGGCTTTGTCTGGTAATTCTTGTTTATAACAATCAATACATTGTTTTTTTTTTCATGGAATTGGCTGACAATAAGAACAATGTATATTGTATAGGTTATATTTTGAATGCTAGTGCAGAAAAACAAATATAGAGTTAAACATTTGTACACGAAGAACATGATTTATTGAGAGGAAGACAAAAGGAAAGTAAGCATAGGGAGACTTGGCATGGGGCTCAGGTTGGCTAATCTGTGACACATTTCGCTCCAGAGGAGTTGTTGTATTTGTTTAGAGTGATGTGTGTTTGCTCAGTATCATGATAGTGTGTTTCCCGGTATGCTTCCCAAAGGAGAGTTGCATTTTGTGTGACTTCTAACACTTCAGCCTCAAACTGATATACTGCAAAAGCTGCTAAACTGCACAGAGAGGAGTTAAATGTCGATTAGCTGAGCAGAGCCAGGGACTTCCTGTCTCACCTGCAGAGTTTGGAGTTGAGGGTGAATTTGCTTGGCTTCCATGTGAGGATGCATTAGCCGCATTCACGGCAGTTCTCGCTGCGTACATGTTGGCTTCTTCTTGGAACTTACCAATGTTTTTCTTGTATCTGATTCGTTTATTCCCAAACCAGTTGGATACCTGAGTAGACAAAAAAAGAATGTAGTTTATTGCTCCTGTAATCTACACAGACAGAACCTCTCCACATTTGAAGGCAAGTGTTCAGAGAAATCAGAACATGTTTAGCTTGCCTGGCCTTAATGGCATGTGTAAAACTGCAGAGAGCCTCTGTTAGACGTAGGCACTACATAGGCTGGTGCTGTGAATCTGCATTAGTGCCAGAATGGAATGATTGCCAATAACAGTCTCATTATGTCACCATGACTGCAGCTATCATCAGAACTCACACAAGCACCAATCAGTCAACATCCGCTAACACCCATTACTGCTAATGGACTCCCAGATGAAGCCAGGGGGGTAATCCCAGCGCTAATGATAAACAACATTAAAATGAAAACCAAATCAATCCTGCAAAGTTTCCAATACACAGAGAAGGTAAACATTCTCCTTTATTATGGCCAAGAAACAGAAACTCTACAAATCATTCAGCTGCTGAGCAGCTTCCACAATCAGGCCCAGATGCATCCTCAAATCATTTGGTATAAATTAATGAAACCAACTGCGGAAACAATCCATTCCCAAATGATGGATTCAAAACACAAACTGCTGTTTACCTTGGCGTTGTCATTGCTTTCCTTATTATCAATTCTCACAGGATTAAAGCAACTTGAGTGCTAGAATGCAAACATGAAAAAAACAAAGTGCCTGAATATTTTAATATTTTTGCTTGTCAGCAGCACTGGCACAAACATCTTAATGTTCACAAGTTGTTAACTTACTGACAGATTCATAGTAAATCATCATGCATCCATTCACTAACATTCTATTCCTCAGAAGCAGATGGGCCTGTTAATTACTCTCTCACAAACCTCAAAGATTTTCACAATTGTTTAACATTTTTTTTTATAATAATAAATGTAGTCAATTATGTCCTAAATAATGACAAATGCTAAATACATTATATTAGATCTCATTGTTTTACCCTATTATTAATGAAACTTGCAGAAATCCTTTTATTGAGAGTCTGGCCACATTGTTTTTGTTTTTTTTTAGATTTTTATGATTGCTATTATTATTACCACTATTTTAAAGAGGTATTTGTGCTGTGCTCATCCTGGGTTCTGTATATTGTGTGTATTGTAACAAAACGTCATCCACTATAAGATGACAGAAGGACTGTGGTGTGACAGCAGTGTTGTCTGCATCTTGTCTTGTCTTTAGCTTCAATAGAAACAAACAGTGGCTTTGTCTAGTTGGCATTACAAGACTACAAACTTATGACATGGCGTATTTATACTTTGAGTCTTTTGTTGTCTCAATAAAAGGTACTGCTAAAAGATTAGAGGAGCTGTCTCCAGTCATGACAGTCAGAAAACTTATTAATAGGTTCTTTGCCAAGACGCTTACAGCTGCTTCATGTGTTCAGATTAAAATGGGTGTTTATCTCACTGATTTATTACAGTAGTTTTCCTACAGGTGGTGTTGGGTTGTGTACCTGGGCAACTGTGATGGCACACTTCTTTGCCAGCTCTTCTTTAGCCTCCTCGCTGGGATAAGGGTTACTGAGGTGGGAGTAGAAATACTCATTCAGGATCTCTGTCGCCTGCTTATTGAAGTTCCGTCTTTTCCGTCTGAGAAAGAAAATAAATTACATAAAGGTTAAAGTTGATAATTACAGTATCAAATTGACAAACTTTATTACATACTGCATTATTTACTGTCTGGTTTACTCTCCAGTTTATTAATATTTACCTAATTCATGTGCACTGATTCTTTTCATTTCAGATTAGTGTGCGACTATGTTTTGATGGAATTTACCAAACAGCAGAGGACAGACAGCTGGGAAACGAATCTTTCCAAAAAGTGCTGTTTGAAACCACAGATGGAGAAAGATCAACCCCAAATGACAGAAAATCAGGCCAAAAGAGCTATGTTTTTAAACAAACCCAATCTGGGTATGGCAGCAGTAGGAGGTTAGTTTCACTGCTGATGGCAAAGAAACTAGTCCTGACCAGAGCACTGACACTATTACAGTCATAGATCTAGAATGGTTTCTAATCTGTGGCATTAGGAGGACACACTGACCATCATCAAAGTCACATGAAATACCTGGTTTTATAAGACAGTTGCATTAGTAAGGTTTTTATTCCCAGCTGTCCAAATTTCATGTCAACAATGAATATAAACAGAATTTGAGGTATTACATACTACAATGAGACGTAAGATTATTACTTCAGTCCCTGTTGATGATTTATTGTTTAAATTATTTAAAGTAAAATATTACAACCTGCCTTTATTTTTATCGGCTTATTTTTCCCCCCATAAAACTATCTTATCCTAATGAACATTATACTTTCAATAAGCTGCCCAGTAGAAATTGTCAAGTTTGTGCCAGAAACTTTGTAAGACCACAATGTGACTCTGTTTAAGAGCAACTGCAAAAACATTAAGATAAGCAGTAGTGACATTATCATAAAGAGACACAACTATTAAGTTAAAATCTTCTTTTATTTTTTTAAGTTTCAAATGTCAACTATATATTAAATATATGGGAGTATTTTTATGACATAAGTCAGAGTATGGTTGAAAAGAAAAAGCCCTGGGTTCAAGTATCACATGAGCTGAGTGACCCTGTATCTCCAGCACTGATCGGGTCGTGTCTACATGTGCCACATCTAAAGAGGGCTTTACATAAGCTGGAGGGGAACCCTGTAAAACCTCTTTCCATGTATCCACCGGTGAGGAGATTTGTTCTAAAATCTCTGTCCCACACTCCAAAAGCCTGCTTGAGAATATGTAAATGTGCACAGCATGGGCCCCAGCAGCCAGTAGATTAATCAGTGGAGCTGAGCATGGCAGTGCCTCTCAACCAGTGAAAGCTTACTCTCCCTTTCCCTTCCCCACCACAATCATTTGCAAGAGAATAGATAGGGAGCTTTGTAAGGCAGCGCATGCCTCATTTAAATGTTATGCCTCCGACTCAGACTTTGAGTGAGATTTATCCTTGGAGAAATGTATGCAAATCCGGAGCACGCATCAAAAGGAACAAGCGATTACATTAAAAAAGGGAAACAGTTAGCGTGATGGAGCACACAGGAAACTCTTATTGGCCAGTGTTGCTGGGTATGCTGGTCCAAATGGCATCCATAGATGCAAAACCAGCCCAGCATGTGTGGTAAGCAGCAAAACAGCATGTGTTATAGCATGTTTATGGCATGATAGGCCTCCTACATCACCCATTCATATGGATATCAGGCTGAGAGGGAAGCACATGATGAGGTTTGCAGTGATGTTACACTGGGAGGTGATTTTCAGCACAGAGCGTGGTGGTGTATGAAATGTAAAAACAGGCATGCACACACAAACATATATGAGGACACACACCTGGCATCAAGGAAGCGGGAGCGCAGGATCATGACGGCCTCACAGGTGCTCTGCTTGAGCTGCATCTGAATGGAGCTGAACTTGCGGTGGATGATGTTCACCATGCGCTCGATCTCTTTGGGTGAAATTGGCCGCGTGCGTGACTGCTCCCTCAACAGGTTCATCACATGTGTGGTGAACTCGTTGCATGCCTGTAGGAAGGACACACACCAGAATAAAGCAGAGTGTACCAGTAACACTTCCCCCTAGGGTCAATAAAAAACTGAATAAGGCTTTCATTTTATGTGGCCTTATCACATTGACTGTTCCACAGACACATCTGCTCACATTCAGAACGAACAGAGCACCCACCATCCAAAATAATAATCAAAAGCAAATCCAGCTTTGCTTAATGTGGTTCAGGGCGAGCTTTCTCACAGAGCCAAGAGGGAATATAAGCGCTGATATATTTCATATTTAACTGAAGTGGTGATGGCAGTGTGTTGAGAGGAACCAATGACAGCTGTTCTCCTCTCAGACACACACTTTCACAGCATAGCCACCCTGAGAGACGAACATGCCACGACGTTTCATTCATCCCCCCTGTGTGACACCAGGCGTGAATCTGCCACAATATTACACTCCGACTCTCTGTCTCATACTGTCTCCTCTCCTTTATTTCCCCTCTTCCCTGTCGCTCTCTCTCTGGATTTAGCCGTGTCAGGCTTTGTCTGTGTCTGTCTATCTGCGTGTTCATCTGTCTTACTCACATTCATCTGAAAGGGAAGCTATTGTCATGACTGCATCGGCCATCAAGGCAATAAGAGGAAATCATCCTCCTTCCAACAGCATTAAACACTACACTGCAGCATTCACACAGAAACATCAAACATACTGCACATGTTTGACTATTCTGGGGTTTACTGTGTTTTGACTCTCCTATACCTTAATGTTATGCTCTTTAAAGAAGCAGTCAGAGAAAAAAAATCCACTACAATGCATAAATAATGTTCATTTTCTACTAGTAACTTGAACCACTCATGTTATAAAATGACTTGGTTGATGTCATATGAGGCTCTGGAGGAGCTTTGTCAACAACCTCTGATTTTTAATAAGTGACAGGATAATTAACCACCACAGCTTTGATAATCAATAATAACACTTGTGTTAGAAGTCGAGATTTTTCCCAGTTTTACGTCATTGCCAACAGATAGATGTAGACTTTTGGATATTGTTTATACAGATATTTAGGTGTCATGTTTCATAGGACCCTGTTCTATTTGTTCACATCACAAACACATTTCAAAGAATTCTAGACAGATTAACCATCAGCACAAATAATACACCTTAAACCCTGATTTCACCAGAATTTTTCAGAGCTTTTGGAGTTTACTAAGAGGGGATATATTACCTTGTTGCATTATGGGAAATCCGCATACTGTGGATTATTTGGCTCATGCTGTTTACTGTCTCAGTACAGTAACAGCACACAGAAGTGGAGCTTCTTTTGGTTCTTTAGAATTACTTTTGACAAACTTATATCCTTAGCTTAAAATGTACCAGTTACATAGTGGGGTTAAATAAGTCATACTATTTTCTGAATCATTGCATTAGCCACTGTACCTGTATTTATATCCATTAAAAACTAAAATATTGTGAGAATTAGAAAGATAGACAGGTGCTTTAATGATCTTTAACTTGCAGTATTGAGTACCTATGATTCAGCAAAACAGTGATGATCTGGTGGATACAGGTGTGCTTCATGCAAATAAAAATGTTAACAGTTTGTGTATCCGACCAGCTGTTCTCACCTGTTCATACTTCTCCAGCTCTGTGTGGTAGATCTGTCTGATCTGGGACAGTTTGGCCCTGTAGTCAGAGTGTTCTGCCGAGTTGTCCGCCCCCGCTCCTCCTGAGGCCGCCGCTGCAGCTGCCGCCGCTGCCGAACCACCGCCTTTCTCTGGACCGGATACGCCCTCTGCCAGCAGCATGTTGTCCAACCGCATGAGCTGGGGATCTGGGGGCTCCTCCTCCTGGGCGCCGCGGATACTCAGCACTACAGTGACAGGAAAAGGTCAAAGGTCAGTCATAAAGGTCACACCTATGGTGGCGTGATGCACCGTAACAAGCTGTCAGTTGCGTAGCCTGAGTGCATAGCTGACAGAAAGACTCCGCTGAGCTGCACCCACACATCCACTTAGTGTGAGTGATGCAGTATGGTGCAGCAGAGCCACACAGGCAGAGGCTGAAGGAGTCTGTGGCTTTTGTTCATCTGTAAACCTCTGTGGCTACACACTAAAGCAACACTATCAAAACTATGACTGATTGTTTTCCTTTTCATTACAAACCAAACAAATACTCTCAGATAAAGTAGTACAGTGCTTATTTTTAAACAATAAGGATGCGCATTTTTGTCATGGTCATCAAATTCCGTAAAAAGAACAAAACTATAACAATGTAAAATAATAACTATAAATCTAAACTATAAATAGACATAATAACCTTTGCACTTGTTCCTTTAATCCAGTAAACACAAATATCCTGCCCATATTGCATACAGGATACTGTTTTGCTGCCTAAACTGTATTAAATTGCAGCTGAAAATAGTCCTTAAGCAATGTATTATTAACTTACTTAGGTGACATTTGCTAAAAAGTGACGGCGCCCAAATGTTGAAAGAAAACCCTGCAGCGTTTTAAAATAAATATATATTTGTGGCTTGTTTTTAAGATCTACATCTCCAATTAGCTTGCAGCTAAGTGTCAGCTTGGGGATGCTAAACAGCGTCAGACGGTACACTAACAAACTGTTAGTTTTGGCTTTTTAGGGTATTTAGACATAATACAGAGTCATCCTTAACTATGCTCATTATACAGTTTTGATGAACATTTGATTATAATCACTGATTTTTCTATGGTTTGTTGTTTTTGTATGACACACTGTTAAAATGTCCATGAACACAGATCATTTTGACATCAATAAAATCAATTAATCTTTTTTATTAAATTATTGAAATTATTTTTCAACGGGTCATACTGTAAACTCCTTCTTAAATGTAAATTTCACTGGCTGATGTGAGGAATAAAGGGATAATATATAAAAACAGGATAATCTGCAATAACCAGTGATAAATCTGTTGTGAGCTTTGATTAATAAACTGACCTGATAAAATAATGTCTCACAAAATGTCTCCCAGCTGATATCCTTGCAATAATGAGTGTTCCACGTTAAGAATGAACAGTGTCATCAACAATAGCATGACTTAATGCCACAGATGCAGGGCCTGTGCTTTCCACTAGAGGTCTCCCTTGCCATTCTTTACGTATCTAAAATCCCACCTTCCATTTTCTGAGGTGAAAACACTCTGGCTCCGACTGAAAACCATCCATTTCAATATAAAACACCTTCTCTTTTGTGGAGTGTGGGGCGCTAGGATCGAAACTGATCCCTGAGTGGATATTGAAAGTGCATTGACAGCAGCAGGCAATATTATTACAGAACCCTTTGGTCACGGTGCTGATAAACGTATGACTTGGTGACTTCATGCCCTGTGTGTGTCGATAGCCGTTTAAAATGTTACCACTTGTCATTTGTCTCATTGTCACTGAATGAGAAGGGACAGGCAGGGAGCACTTCATTAATTTGGAGACAATGAGAGTGCTTGGTGCATTAACCCCAGACTGCTGTCCGGGTTGGTAGGCCTGGGCAGGGGGTCAGTGGGATGAGAATGGGGCCTGCTGTACTAGAGGAGGAAGAGGAGGAGGTGTTTGGGAGTAATCCCCCCGCCGTCACTCACGTTTAGTGGTCTAGAAATGCAAATATGGCAACTGTTGGCAAGTGGGAGAGGTCAGAGGTTCAGGCTACGGGCTCAGCAGGAGGTAGATTGAGTGTGGGAGGAGTGTTGGCGGCGGTGGTTCTAGTAGTGGAGGTGGACGCGGTTGTGGTGACGGTGGAGGGGGTCTCTTGAGATGGTAGGACTGTACAAACATCCTGTCTCATTACCCAGACTCCTTCATCACTCCGGTAATGTATGGATGGGCTCGGAGGGAAATCTCGGATGGCTTCACACCCTGTTTTACCTCCACATCGCCACGACTACAGCACCCGTGCTATGACCTGATCAAACCTGCTCCATCAGAAACTCTAAACCCGCCTGTCTGCTTTAGTTAACGTACATCAGCAAAGGGCCCTCGCTGCCCCCCGCCCCCCTCCCCCAGCTCCTGAACGCTCACCAGTACAGGGAAGCAGGGGTTTTTTTTCTGTATAGTTACCACCTCATAAATACCAAACTAAAGTAGGTGTTAAAATGAAAGCACACCACAATATCCCATAGAGAGAAATGAGACGCATTTTCTGGAAGTAATTCTGAGTAAAGAAAACAACTCATTGCAGTACGTACTTTGAAGATGAAGGTAGAAATAGTTTTAAGAGGTGTACAATACACAGCTATATTCAATATTCCAGACAGGAGTGAAAATTTATGAACATGGTAATGGTTTCCTTTCAAGCTTCAAAGTCTACATCCAGAATCATGTCTCTTAAACAAAAAAGGAAAGGAGAAATGTCCCTAAATATTAAGCATCGGTACTTAACACACAAATGGAAGGGAGTGCGCTTCTATGCCAAAAAACCCAAGGCCGCATTTCTTCCCGAACTCATAAAGCGTCTAGACTGTCAAACGAAAATGGAAAATAAAAATTCCCCATGTCCACAAAATGATTCGATTCATGTCTGCCAAGCTCCAGCTTAACATTCATGAAGTGTTTATTTTACTTGGCTTAAAAACCCTCCAACATCAGTCTTAAAAGAGCGGCTGATGTAGAGAAGGTCATTTCTTAGGCGATCTCTTAGAAGAGAAAGAGGAAAAAAAAAGTGGAATACGAAAGGTGATCGAGAAATAAGAAGCCAATGACTACATTCAACATCTCCGGGATTCTAGCAGGAGTATTATGCGCAGAATGAACAGGTAAACATGTTCAAGTGTGCCATAAACTGACAATTAATTCAAACTCTGACATGATCCCCAGGCCTAGCTTGTTGACATGTGTATACCCTTGCTAATCAGCTGCATCTCACATTTGTGCTCCTCTCCTCCCAGATCCCAGCTCCATTCTTGCTGCTGATCCAGCTGTCTTGGAAAGCATCTGTCAGGAGGGACCCAGGAAGGAACAATGCATTACGCCATGTTGGCTGTGTACTGTCATCCCTCATTGACAGCACATTGTCACACTTACACAGTGTCCTCTGAGCTGGGAACAAGCTAAGTAGCTGCTGCCTATAATATCAGCTCTTCCTGCCGCCTCTTATCATACAATCTGAAGGGGAACTTGCTCCGAGTGGGGTTAATATGGATTCTACAAGGAGGATGCGACGGTGTTCATTTCAATTTAAGTGAATAATCAGTGTGATCTTTATAATGATGACAGGCGTGATGGTAACAAGCTCTTGTCTTGGGTAGTTTGCGCACATGGAGGAAAAGCGCAGACCTGCAGTCTTTGGAAGTGAAACATCACATGGAAGCAAATGATGATTTATTTATTCCACCCTGAACCTACAGCACGTAATTAAAACCATGGAGGGATTATCTCAAACAAATAAAATTAATAAAGAAAAGAAAAGGATAATGTGCTTCCATAAAATTGGCTTTGCTGTGGGTCATAATTACACGACTCAGTGAGGGCCACTTTATTGGCTAATGGCAGCCTAATTGATTCATCCTAATGTTTTTCGAGCCTTGGGTCTGCTGGGCACTCCCTGTCCAATAGTGCTGGTGAACTTACTTAGCCACCCGCAGACAAACACTGAAGGTTCTCCCAGGGATAAACAATTATCTGACTGTGTGATTTGGACCCTCCCTCCCCCCTCAGTGAGCGCAGATTTTCTGTATGTCTCTAATGGATGCCATTTCCCTCTTGGAGGCGTTTCAAAGATGGCTTGTTGTCAGACGGAGCCTTATTCCTCCCTCCTGTTGTTGACAAGCAATTCTCACAAGGAAGCGTGCACCAGGCTTTATTGTTCTGCTTTATTCTGTGTGTTAATATGAAAAAAAAAAGAGGTTTTCATTGCTGATACGTTTACTAATCCACGGTTAGAGACTTCAGAATCTACATGTGTGCAAGTGCATATCTGCAAGGATGGATTGGGTCAGCTTGGGTGTACACACAGCGAGACAAAATGTCACCGGCTGAGAAGACAAGCAAAGTAAACCGAAATTGGAGAATATGACATTTATTTAACCCCGAAACATCTGGCCTTTTACAAATCAAATCGATATTTAATAAAAGCCCGGAGCAATTGGCTTTTGGAGGGGTGGATGTTTAACTGTCTGGTCATTTATCTGGGAATATTTATTTCATTTCTACACAGCTGAGGGAAGAAGCTTTTGCTCTTTGAGGATAAGCTTGGAATATCATGCTCAGAGATGATTTACGTCCCTATTTGGGGAGAGCAGCTTGCCTAAACCCCCCCTCTTCTCCCCCCTCGTTGCTTGTTTTCTGCGAGCACATGTGTAACATTTTCTGTTCCCCATATATTAGTCATTCCAGAAGATTGGCTCATGGCCTCATATGAAGATGGGTGTGGGTATTAAAATATTAATTGAACTACTAGCAAGAGAGATACATCATTTCAGAGCAGCTCCGAGTTTGGGTTGAGTCTTAATTGAACAAAGACCTGAGAATAAACTCTGCAGGGGAATGAACCATGCCAAACAAAAGTGGGTTGGCAGCTGAGGGCTAGCGTTTTAACCAGGATTGGGAACTGAACTTGGTTCCAAATTAGAACCAATAACAAAATGCCAAGTACCAGTTACCAAAAAAAGTGTATTTAGATCAGATGCTAAGATGCATGGGTAACATGATGATGGTGTGAAAGATATACTGCACTAAATGGTGAAAAAGTGTGACTTCACTTTAGGAAAGAAAACAACCTGCCAGAGATAAGGAGGGCGTCATTTTCTTGGACGGATAGAAAAATAAAAATTAAAAAAATGCTAAAATAGGTTGCCAAATATACTTTGGCAGCCGTTAATATCCACAGATAAAGTCTATGTGTGGGAAACACACATATTGAGTAGTAAGAAGGAGGACAAATAAGGATATGTTTTTTTGCCACCAGAACACAAATCTACACTCAAAGGCTAATTTATTAGGTACATCTTTTGTGAACAACGTGTATTTAATAAAATGGCCAGTGAGTGTAGTTTGTCTGCTGTATGTTGATGTTTACTTGTATTTTTTAAAGGGGTCATATTATGAAAAATCGACTTTTGAGTGGTTTCCTATCAATAATAAGCATCACCGGGCTGTCTAC
>JAQQZY010143776.1:1923-16317 GCA_030068375.1 Ostorhinchus rueppellii
CCCCCCCCCCCCCCCCCCCCAAGAACACAGACCTCTTTTTCATTTGTTCATAGTTTGTTTCAAAGTAAGACAATTAACATGAAAGTGGAGGTTTTTCCTCCATTTATACAATGTTACATTAAAAACAGTAAAAATGTTGAATGTTTTCTTTATTGTAGGCGTATCATTTCATAAATGCACCAAACTTTCCTTTATTTGAATGAAAAGGCTAAGTTAAATACCAAACTAATTACAAATGGACTACTGATAACAGTGTTTATTAATTGTTCTTTTATTATTCTGTCTTTATTTTGCCACCTTCATGAATTCTATGTTTGTTGGATCTGCAAGTGTCAGGTATAAAGTATTCCCCATCTGCTAGTCTCGGTGAGGTTCCTCCATGTTTTTTTGGGGGGGGGGGGTTTAGGTACAGTAGGGGGAAGGGTGGGATGGGTGGGTGTTATCTAAAACCCATCGTGTGTGTGTGTGTACATATGTTTAAAAAAAAAAAAAAAAAAAAGGAAATGTCAGTGACGGTACATAATCACTGTATTCTATTGTTTGTCAACATTTCTAAATAAAAAGAATATTCAAAAACAAACGGGCTCCTGCAGAACAGCTTCCTCATGGTAAAACCTAGATGAGTTTAGATATTTTACATATGTATTTTTCTATAGTCTTTTTTCTTTTTCGAGTCCGAAAATGGCTCTTTAGATTGTAAAACTTGCCGATCCCTGATCTAGACAGATAAAAGCCAACAAATACTACCAACTAAAGCACTATTCAGACTGGGTTAGTTTAAAGTTGGGCCACTTTACCACAGGACATCGGTAATATTAATAGCCAATTGGCACGGGAGAAGAAATATAAGTAAAAGTACCACAAATACATTCCCGCACCACCGTTCCCTCCTGTCGTCATGTGTATATGATGTTAATTCCTGATTAGAATGTTAATATTGTCCATCAATTGGATGATTAAGCTATTAGCATTTTTTTATTAGCTACATAGCCCTGCTACGTTGCTTAGCTCACGTAACCCAATCAGAAGTCCTGTGCCTCTAACAAATGCTTTTAACCTTCTAATGCTTCTGAATCATGTTTGATGTAGGCCATTTCTGACATGACACGAGGTTTCACATACACTTGTCCGACTGCCCAGTGGAACACTGAATGCTTCTTCAAAGGCATCCATGCTTGAAAATCCATGACAAACCACTTGTAAACAGGATATGATGGAATATCTACATACATATAAACTCCTGGTCTGTTCACCAGGGCTAGGGTCAGGGTGGGGGTCAGGGTATTACCTGGGGTTATTTTCCTGGACCCTTTAACAGAGGGTAAAAGTCTTTCTTAACATTTTGTGATAATGATTACCAACATGGGACATTCAGACGGAAGTAAAATCTCTGGCAATTATTACTTTACCCCACGTACCTACTGTATGTAAAGCTAATCGCCTCTGAATAGGGCTGAAATAGCTTCTTTTACTACACAAAACTCATGTGAAATAATGCCCTTCAGTTATTATTACATAACAGTGATCATTTTTACAATATTAAAGGAGTTACATGTTGAATTGGTATTCCATACAATAACAAGAAGGGGGAAGTTTGGTACCAGAACACACTCATGAACACCCAAAGCACCCATAAATTAATGCTACGTCCATTAGTTTTAATCCGATAACTTAGCTGTGTAACAACGGCCAACAAATTAAAGCTATATTTCCACAGACTGTAATCAATCGCACACGTCTATATTATATCATCTACTTTTATCCTCTTAACACAAACTTGGTGGCTCAGAATAACACTGGGTCTTGTATTCTTCACTTGTTGCATTTGCTGATAGTTTACATTATACCTCTGTTAGCTTAGCACTAACAGCCGCAGTAATAAAACTCTTAATCACTTTTGTTACTGTACAAAGATGAGTTTTAAATCATCCAAACATGGTCAGAACTCCCGGGTGATGTAAAACGGAGGTAAACATGACATGGAGCCCAGCATTTCCAGGGGGCCCGGTGGATATGCGTTAGAAGCTGTGAAAATTTTGTGTAAACTCCGCAGTAAAAGAGAGGTTTAAAAGCTAGGAGTCAGACGCTCAAAGTAAAGATTTACTTTCGTTTTCATGCCTGTTGCGGTTGTTATGGCACTTAAGAAACACACCCCTATACCTCCAGTTGTTACTGTATCCCCCCCCCCCCTCCCACGTACACTCTGACGACAGATTTACAGATGTCTTTTCTGAAGGGCCCACAATGTTTACCTCCCATGAGGTCTACAATTGGTAGTGGTGCCCCAGTCAGAACTGTTATAGTTTAGTGTGAAATATGTATTGACCAGCAGTTATTTTAATAAAGGTAATAACATCACATAATAACGTTACATCATCATATGCTATGTGTAAAAGAAACACCTTATTTCAGTATCAAACTCCATTCTTTTCATTCAGAGCTGTGTCCAGTGGTGAAAACAACAGTGCTTATTTTATCACTTTGTCACTTTTGACTCTAAAACTGGGGTGTCAAACTCATTGTTGTTCAGGGGTCACATACGTACAGCCTAATATGGTATAAAGTGGGCCGGACCAGTAAAATAATGTAAATAATAGAATAAGAAGTTTTGAATGACAAAAAAAACCTTAAAAGTCCATGATGAAAATGCTTACATCTATGAATTGTACTCAAACATAACAATACAAGACAAACAGAAAATATGAACCTGAAAATTCTTAAGTAAAATAAGTGCAATGTTAACAATATTACAACTTACTTACCTCCGACAAGGACGTTATTTTTTACTGTGTGTTTGTTTGTTTGTTACCATCTGACTTTGTTTGTTAGCAACATAACTCAAAAAGTTAAGGATGGATTTTGATGAAATTTTCAGGGTATGTCCACTCTGGGTCAAGGAAGAGATGATTACATTTTGGAGGCGTTTTGAATCACCGTCTGGATCCAGGAACATTTTAAAGGATTCTTTATCATTGTGAGATAGGGCATGGTGGCACAGAGTGCATGAGGTCATTCAGCCCCATCTAGTGGAGGAAAGTATTAACACTACCTTAAAAAAAAGTATAAACACTACCTTAAAAAATACAAACACTACCTTAAAAAAAAAACAAAACACTATCTTGGCAGAGGTCTGTGCTCCCCAAGTGCTTTTCTAGTTTACCATTTATACATGTGAATCACAACTTAGAGACGGATCTACAAATACATAGAACATTAAATAACAGACAGAATACTATTAAAATTCCACATAATTAAGAAATTTCTGATTTTTTTTTTTATATAAAAAGCTACTCTGTAAATGTAAACATTTTGGGGTAATTTTCTTCTTTTTTTACACTAAAACAAAGAGAAATGACACCTCAAAGCACTGAGCACTGTTAAGATTCTATCACATGAATCAAATATAAATGTGATATTCAAAGACAAGAAAGAACATCACATCATTTGTTGTTATGTTGATTCTTTTGTTTTGGACAGAGAAGAAAGAGGTGCAGAAAGTGTGTATTTGTGAAATTCTAGCTTTTTTTTATTTAACACAAATCTTTATTCCACATGATAAGGCTCAAGTCAGCTATTAAAACCTTTTCCATGAAGTATCTGCAAGTCTCTTTTTCTAGTCTGGATTTACTTAACGCACTCTTGGTTCTGCAGTGTCTGAATAAATGAAAAAAAAAAAAAAAAAAACTGACATGAAGTTTAAGAGGCCAGTGTTGAAAACATAAAAAGCCCATGTTGCTGACAACTAAACTATCCAAACCCCATGCGTGACACTAAGAAAATTGCGCTGAAGTTCTGTAATCCAACTTTTGGTTGAATGTGCTCTCCCTCAACATATCTACTCCCACTTTAGTTCATGATTTTCTTTGAAAATCCCTCAGAGAATATGTCTGAGTTTGTTGCATCCAGCCATTAGATTCATGCGTAGGTGGATCAAGCAGCGACACCTTTAGGAGCTAGTTTCTCCACTAAAGAAAAAGTCAAAAGAGAAAAGTCAAAAGAGTCACACCCTTGCTCAAAGCGCAACATTTGGCTTATGGCTACGCAGCATCGTGGTGGAGGCCTACTGTGCATTATTAGGCTACTTCACCCTCTTATACAATGGATTTTACTGACCCGTGAATTTCTTCAACAGACCTTTGTGACAACATGTTCTAAATGTTGGTTTCTTTTTACGAAATACTAGCCCTGAGGGTTGTATGAATTGTTTTAAAGCTGAAAGTTTAGTGTAGCAGTTCATATACACTAAACTATATGGGATCACAGCAAAAACTCCTGAGAGTAGCAGTACTGGGAATGCATAGCCTGGTTACACAAAGGGGTGTCATTTTCCTCAGGCTTCTATAAAGTATGGAAAGAATTGATATTTTTGAAAAAAAAAAAAAGTGACATGCTAAACTTTGTGCAGTGCTATATGATGTGGTTGAATTGTGTTCTTTTGCAGTGTAAAAATAAGAAATTCAATATATAATGCATGGTATAGTTATTCAGTAGAACGGTTTTTGTATAATCTGTGAACATTTTATTAAATTACACATTGCATCAAAAAAAAAAAAAATCACATACAAATCCAAAACAATGTAGTCAGATTATAAGAAAAACCCTGCGAGACAAAAAAAAAGGGGGGGGGGGATCAAAGGGAAAAGTATTGACTAATCATTAAATCTTCATCCAGAATGACAGAGGACCTCGCTTTATGTGTTTAGTAAGCATGTGAGTCATGGTAATTGGTGGCCCACACCCATGGAAATGACATCATGTACTCATACTGTCATGTACGGCCGGTGACACACCATCAGGATTTACTCACAGAAGGGAGAAAACAGCAGAAGATAGCAATTATGTGGTAGACTGAAACCTCAAACTGTCAAAAAAAAAAACTTGGAGAGCAGATGCCTTTATCTCAAATTAAGCTGGATGATTCTGTCTTTGATAGTCCACTGGGTGGCTATGCACTAGACACATGCTGTATGATGCCTGATATTGTATTCACACAGCTTCAAATAATTAGAATAACCTTGTGATTGTGTGCTGTAACGTTCTCAAGATGCGGTGCTTAGGCATTGCTGATTTCAAATGAAGGCAAAAAGGCTTTTGGAGCCAAGCCCATCCCTGACATTTTCCCTGCTTTTTACATTTATCAGTGACAGACAACAACCTCATCAGCTCGCATACTACTCCAACATACTCCATTAAGGTGCCTGGAATAAGGGTGCATTTCCATAAAATATTCTTTGTCAGAATCAGAAAATGGGCAAATTATCTGCACACTAAAACACCCCAGCGCACTGTAGATCCCAAAGCAGACAGAAATGACCTCAATTAGGCTGTCTAAGCACAAGAAAGTGTCTCACTGGTTAGAGATCTGAGTGGCATAGATAGATCAACACTGCCACTTCTCTCACATCACCTGGATGAGCACTTTACATTTGTAAATCAATGAGGAGGGTAACCACATGTAGAAGAGAAGGGAGGGATTCCTGTCTGCCTTGGCACAGATTTTAAGAACCAAATTACCTCTATTACAGCTCTCAGTTGGGGACTGCGTTCTCGGATTGGTCTGTCAGATGGATATGACGAGTGACCGGCGACATGTTGATTTTTTTTTTTTTTTAATCTCTGGGATAATAGGCAGATTTAGAACAGATTTGCCTGAAGCAGTGGATCTGTTTACGACCACTGAGTCCCTGCTTTGTTGCATGCTGTTCATTTTATGGTTTCATTACTACAATCACAAAGCTGTGGACACCTCAACAGCCCGTATCACCATAAATCACACACTGAGATAATGACAGTTGGCTGTTGTCGCTACAATGACACATTTTTACTACAAGTGAAGCGCCAAGGCGTAGCTCAGACACTGGTACGTGTAATGCGCTTCACAGATATCTGGAAAACTACGCATAATCCTAATGTATTTGAATAGTAGTAACTTGTTCTTATAAAACATAATTACACATAGGAAACTTCAAGTGCCAATAAAGACTGAATAAATAGTGAAAACAAAGCTTTTATTGATAGGTTTCTTTTTTTTTTTTTTTTTACCATCACCCAGAGGCCTTATATTGTAATTGCCGCCTGATAAAACAACTACACATACACTACATCGAGGATAATAAATGCTCTTTGACTTATGTCTGGCATGGGGTTGAACATTATAGCAACTTCCCCTTATTGACACAGCTGTTACCCAAACTATAGACTTGCCACTGCAGACGACGACATGTCTTTATATTGTGCCACACACCCACTAATGACAGCTTTAGTGGTGGTAATTCAGCAGGGTTGAATATGGGGTTAGGTGTGTGAGTCACGTTCTGGGCTCCCCCTTGCCAGATGTCCTGCCAGGTTTCCTGCAATGTCCCTCCGTGAGGATGCAGCTATGTCCTAAAAGTCTAAAATGGTCACTGCAGCTTTTGACTCAAAGCTCTTTTGCTTATCTTTTTATTACGAATATTCTTCATACCGGCCACATTTTTTTCAAATAGCTCTAAATACGACTGTGTAAGTTGGTGTCGGTGTCTAAAGGTGTGTGTTATTTCAATAAACAACCACCCCCCCAGTCTAATGGACAGTGCCGTACTCACCCTGTACCTCAGTGTAATAATCACAGCACATGCACCTTATTTTTCTTAATCTTACCTTTTATATATCCCATATTGCCTGTATAGATCCTTATTTGCTGCACATATTTGTCATTTGTAGTATAGAGTTAGCTTTTTGTATATTTCAGCAGTTTTTGTAGTACTTTAGTCGTATATGGACATGGAATATTTTATCTTGTAGCTTCCGTACATTACATTTTTCAGTATAATGTGTGATATTATATACAGTCCTTTTTGCACTAATTGTTTTGCTGCTAAACACAACAGAGCTGCGAAATGAATTTTCACTTTTCCTGTGATAAACAAAAAACATATATTCTATTCTATTCTATTCTATTTGTAAAATCTATTTAGTAAAGAACACGTACCAGCAACTGGGTGTAGATTTGAAAAAAATGTTCATGTTAATTAGAATAGGAACTAAAACATCTTCAAATTACCTTCAAAGTATTAAATACTTCAATATTTGTTCAATCTTTGTTTGTTGAAACTTTATTTTCTCATATATTTCAGATTTTGTGTTGTATTTGTTGTGAAATGCAGCTCACTTACTATAAAGCTCAGTTCATTACCATAAAAAAAACATTCAAGAAATGATTACTTTTGCTAAAAACATCATACAACTCACCGAAATCAATTTGACTTTTCTTCACTTTTTCACTTATAAGCACTGAAAAGTGACTGATTTGCAAATATACTGGTATTTGTCCCATATGTTAGCTCTGCTGAGATCCCCTGCACACCTCTAATGCCTTGATGGACAAAGTGAATATGTACTTTAAGACTCTTGCATACTCTAATCCCCCATGTTTTCTCTCCTCTGTGTCAAATCTCCACAGTGAGAGGGAGGGCTGGGGTAGGTGGGAGGGTTGGTAATTCATGCACACATGTGCCTGCCTGTTCCTCCAGTGACAGGGCCAGGGGGAGGGGCACATGATAAATTGCCTTCCACCGGGGACCTCCGAGCACAGCCACCATGATGTGGGTAAAAATGGAAATTGCTCCCTTTCACCGTCATTACATCAGTTTAGGACGCGTGTGGGCCCTTACACACACTATGAGAGGAGTTTGTTTGGTCTGACTAACTGCTGTGCGATAGACAAGGGACAGCACACCTCAGGAGGTACCTGAAATAAAAATAAATAAATAAACAATAAATAAACAACACTATAGTTCAGAGAATATGTCTAAAATGTAGGCTTTTATAGACATTTCAAATATATAAGCCGTTTTTATTATGGTGGTGACTGGATAATTAATTACAGCTACATGACTGCACTTATCTGGTCCATCCACGCACCAATTACACTTACATTTGCGGACTTTTCTAAAAGGATGACAGTCACGCGTAAATATAGGCGCTGATTTTGCTGATGCGCATCATAAGTCAAGTCAGATGTGCGTGTGCAGGTTCATAGTCTAAAAAAATGAACATAATGCCAAAAAAAAAAAAAAAAAGACATATGCGTCTAAAGAGCTTCATCTGCATTTTCTGTAGTGGAATTTAATATGGCACTTTTTTTTTTTCCAGTTTGTAACACGTGAACAAACAAGTGCGTCCTCTTCAGTGTCTCACAACTTTGTTCTTACTAATAAAAACTGTCTTTTCTTAAATATAAACGTCTTTTACAGGTGTGTATGATTATCCAATGCAATGTTAGTATCATACTGGTGTGATCCATAAACCAGTAACAAAGAACCCAGTTTTACATAAATTACATTATGGACTCCATAATGAAATTTAACCCGAGTGGAGGCACAGAAGCCACACGTTCTTTTTTTTTTTTACTAAATAAAAAAAAAACAACAACTTGTGAAGAGTAAATTGCAGTAAAACCTTAAAGCCAGCAAATTCGGTGTCGGAAAGTCTATTAAGGTGGTTAAATTTTTTTTTTTTTTTTTAATTTTCATGTAGCCATGAACTAAATATTCTCTCTCATCATATTAGGAAAAAAAAGGAAAAAAATGGGCTCGAATCTTTTTTCTTTTTTTCTTCTCGTGTTTCCCAATTTTAACTTAGCACGAACACCTGTCCGAAAATGACACGTCCTAAATTAAGCGACAAAATTACCCACCAGTAGACTTAACATCATAATTAAATTCACTTTATAAACCAGTTTACCTGCGTGTGTGTGTGTATCTGTCACACACTCACACAACGACACACAAACCTATTTGCTCTGTTAGTTTTACACACTTCTGACTTTTAAACACGTGTGCTCTGGTTAAAACAGGCCTAAAGCTTTAAAATTATTTAGCATAAAAACAAGTCTAGAAGAATATAATCAATAATAAAGCAAGGAAGCAAATAAAAAAGCTTTCCACCGCATTGACCTGTTTGTGTTTGTGTGTACGTTTGTAAAAATATGAGCGTTTTTTTTTTCTTGTTTGTCTTTTTGTTTTTTTACATATAGGCCTTAACAGAATTTACAACATCAACCGGGTTAATTCAAGTTGTTCTAAAGTATAAATTATAAGTCAATTAATCATATACGCCAGGAAATGAGGCACACGGAGATATGGAACAGAATTGTTTCTTATTTTTTCCAGAATACATACAAAAAAATACCAATTCTCTTTCCAAGGTATACACCTGAAAAATAACGGCAATTTAAAATGTGGACAATTTGAAATTTAAGAAACAAACATGCATGTAAATTATTTTCTTTTCAATGAGACATTAAATAAGAACAAATACAATCATAGCAATTTCAAATTAACATCGAAATGAAGACCCCTACTTTAATTAGTACTCTAACATGTGTGTGTTTTCATTTTACCTAGAGAGATCAGTTTCAACATAATGCACTTTTGAGTTGCTCAAATATTCTCCATTTGCAGCTATTATCGCCTGCTTTTAAGCCGACATATAAATAAATACAGTTGAAGTCCACGGATCCCGCCCATAAGTTTAGCGCTGTTAATATAAAAGTCTTTATATTTGCATTCTTAGTTCTATAAACTTTTCCCAGTCCTGGTCCTCACTGGTATCCAAGCGCTGACGCTGTGGTGAGTCTCTGACCGTACAGTGCATAAGGGGAGTAATAGGGGCCGGTGGCTGCAGGGACAGGGACTGGGGCACCGGGGGTGGGCAGGGGGCTTTTGGAGTACGGATGGTAGCGGCTGCTGAGTCCTAACGCGTGATGCGGGCTCCTGAGAGCCAAAGTCCCGGGGCTCCCGGGGGCTCCTGACGGGGGCATATGCATATGGCAGGCCATGGCCGCTGCTGCAGCGCTGGCCAGAGATGAAGACCCGGGATACCCAGATATCAACTTCTCAGCGCCAGTAAAAGCTGTGTGTGTCCTCAGGTGGTTCAGGAGTTCTTCCGAGGAGGAGAAACGCTTGTCGCACGGTCCATTTGCCGACACCCAGTTACAAACATGAGGGAGAGGGTCGTTGGGGAGCATGAAACCGTATGGGTACAGGGGGTGTCCGCTAAATGAAGGTGCCGTGGAGTGAACGCCGTGGATGGGGTGTGTCGGGTACATTAGTGGGTAGCTGGACTTGAGGGCATTAGCGGCCGCCGCAGCTGCAGAGTCGTGTGTGCAAGAGGCACCGGCTGCGCCCGCTAAGTGACTGGCACAATGGTAACTGAGGCAGTAAGGGTCTCTGCACAGACTGGCCGACATGATGGACGGAGGGGAAGCCCCGGCCAAAGGGCTGGATCCGGCCTTACTGCAGCCCAGAGAACTGGCCAGTTGTGCGTTAACCAAGCTCCCTCCGTGGGGCAGGAAGTGCTGAGGGTAACCAGCATAGGCCCCAGCCAAGCTACCTGGGTAGGTCATCCCAGCAGGAGGCAAAGGGAAAACTGTCTGTCCCGGTTTGTAAGGAGAAACCGGCGCCACAAGTCCTGACCCAAGAACGGATGCGGAGGATACAGAAGTTACAGAAGAGGAGTCCGAGGAGGACGTGGTTTTAGTGCCAGGCGTCGTCTCCTGGTGCTGATTGACCTCAACGTTTATTCCACCACAACTCACGCTTATCCTGCTGTGGCTAGTGGTGCCAGACCCGTCCGTAGTGCCATTTTTATTACAATCAGACTCTTTCTTTTCATCCCTGTCCCCACATTTCCCCTCTGCTGGCATGGGGGAGGCTGAAGTGCAGGAGTTGGGGCTGCCTGTCCGCGGCGTAAACGGCTGGCAGGTGGCGCTCGGCACTCGGAAACCAGACTTCTCTCCACCCGAGACGCCCGAAGACGAGTCCTTCTTATCTGAAGGTTTAGAATATGGTTTGAAGCTAGATTTGTCATCCACACCGATGTCGCTTAGTTTCAAAGGACCGGATTTAGATTCCTTCTCACTAGATCCATTTGATGTGACGGAGGATAATTTGGAGGAGGGCGGTGGGTCCGGTTTGCCGATCTGAGAGCACGTCTGCGCCAGCAGAGCCAGCGGACTTTTCTTGGCATCTAACTGTAAAAGAGAAACAAATAGCTCTTAATAAATGCTATGGAAACACTCAAACACTAGCATCTTGTCTTTTAAAACGCCCAAGTATAAGAAAAGGGTCAACATTAGACACATCTTCTGCCGTTTTCGAACGGATTTGTTTACGCAGGAATTACGCACGGCTCAAACGTGAACAAAACTACAGTTTCTTCTTATAATACGATTAAACCAGGGGTTTTGCTACGACACAGAATAGTTCTAAACACTTCAAACACACTGGGTCTGACTGTTACAAACTGAGATAGCCTTAAAACACTGTTACAAGCCATGCCGACACTAAAACAGGATGGAGGTGTTATTATAGTAAAACCAAGTATTTAAATTGTTTTCCGTACCTCGATGGGACTAACCGGGGTAGAAGGCAAAGGCTGCAGATACTCCGGGTGCAAAATGTGTCCCGACCGTGCGGTAAGCATTTTCAAAACCTTGATGGGAAGTCGGTTTGCTTGCCGTAGTGGATCAGACGGAGGTGAGGAGTGGAGAAAAGGCTTGTTGATGCTCGCTGAGCTGCTATTCCGTGAACTGCTGCTTTCCCAAGCTACACAAATATCACTATTTTTCAGGATAGACGCCGAGGGCGATGTGATCATGTCCCAATTGTCAGAAAATGAAACGGCGATGCTTTCGTCAGATTCATTAAGAAAATCAAGAAAGCGTTGAAACCCTCTCTCAGGGGGGAAAAAGCGTAAAATGCTTCAATAATAGGTAATCCTGGTAGTAAAGGAGCAAGGCGCGGCAGCTGCAGGAGACCGTGCGAGGTTATCGCAGATCCGTGGCTGCGTCTTGCACCATGAGCGCTGCGCCTTGTGTGCGTCTGTCTGCAGGTCCTCGCTCTGTACTCCCGAAGTACGAACTGGTAGAAATTTTCACTTCAAAAGCAGCTGAATTAGTCCGAGATTAAAGCCTTTGCCGCCTTCCAATCAAATGGGACCCTGAGGTGATTGGAGGGTCAAGGGGATGTGACGTTCTCCTCTTTGTAAGCGCCTCTATTTTGACAGCTCGGGGGAGGAGATACGCTGAAATATTGTGGTTGCTGTGAACGCTTACGCTGTTTTAAATGTGGAGCTACGGGTGCACTCCACAGCACGGAATAGAAAGTCCCTATAGTGTAGAGTAAAACTGACGCTGAATTCAGAGATCGCGGTTTAATTTCGAGAAACGTTTACGCATTTTTTTATTCCACAAACGGAGCCTTTTTGCAATGTAAATACCCACGTTTACGCGTGCTTTGTTTTAAGTTCTTGTACCGATACGCACGCCCTGTCGCTCTGAAACTTAACTACACATGAGAAAAGGTTGCTCCTCACTAAAATTCACGTAGGAAAGTCTGGAAATCAGAACTCGTGTGTTACCCTTATGAACGGTTTCTCCTTTTTTCTCCAAGCCAAAGACGCACACTGCGCGCCTCTTACGCACGTCCGCCACTGGGATTTTTTTTTCCACTGGCAAACATAAGATCAACCACTTCAGCTTGAATTCCCTAAACAGACAAGCGTTGACAGGAATAGACCAATGTAGTGATGGAGGGATGTGAATGTCACATGTTTTCAGTATAATATACACCGCCCTTCTATTTCTGTCTCCACCCCTCCGTCAAGTGTCAATTCGGCTCCACCGCAATCAATCAGTTATTTGTCAGACGCTGTCAATCCATCGCTTGATTTATGTCAGCTATTGTGGCTGATTACATGCCAGTGTGACTGCGGGAAAAGAACAAATGGGAAGAGAGGCATTCTGCTAGAGACACCGAGTTTTAGGGGAAATAAATTGTCCGCGAGTTAAGATTTATTTTTCAGATGCGGCGACAATAGGAGGCTTGACCTACTCAGTCCAACACAACATGGGGAAAAAAAAACAAAGGGGAGAAAAATCTATCCTCATATAAGGAAAAAAAAGAATCATATTCAACAAAGTCTGTAACTTTTTGAGCTCTTTATTAATCGCCTTAAAGGTGGCAGGAGACACATGATGAAACTTTAATAACTTGCAGACAGTGAACCTCACATAGGCTATTACAGGCAGCAGTTCAACGATAGAAGGTGCTGAAACACTTGAGCCACAATTGGTCGATTATCTTGTTGAGATGAAGCCAAAATAGAAAATTAAAAAAAGAATTTAAAAAGATAGTTTATTTTTTATATGTAAGAAAGAAAGAAAAATGACGCATTTAAGTCCGTGGTAAATTTGAATACATCCGTCACAAATGTGTTAGGTTAAAACCATCTGCAAAAGTAAACAGTCATTGGAGGGAAAAAAAAAAAATTATAATGTGTAACAAACTGGTGGAAACATCACAGTCACTCAAAACAGAGCCTTGTCCATTTTGGCTAAACGCATCTGCTATTGTGCTGTTAAAACCTGTCATCTGCCTCAGGCACACTGTCATCTGCAACAAGAATAACAAAGACGAGTGAACAAAAAAAAAAAAAAAGAAAAAAGAAATCCAGACATTTTATATTGATGTCAGCTCGATTTTATTTACATACAATGAAAATGATTTATTTTCTTTATAAGAGGTAGAAAAAGCGGACCGGGTGAAAGAAAAGAAGAGAAATGGTCTGTCAGGCCGTTGAGAAAAGAAGTTGAAAATGCCTTGAACTATTCACCGCTGAGATGGCTAATCAGTATTGAGGCTCCGGGGCAATCGGGCAGCTTTTCAATGCGGTTTTCCTTTCATCTCAATCGGGATGGAGGCGCTCAATTAAAAGCCTATCAGTTTGTAAGTAAATCAACGCCTATCAAACTTGTCACATCAAACAAAACGATTATTATTGCAACCCGCCTCTGCCATTAATCTCCTTCTGTGGTAATCTGCTTGACAGGTCAACTTGGAGAGCAAGAAAACCTGGAGTGGACAGGACAAGGGGGCAAATATGTCATTTATTTATTTATTTTGATTTATTTTTTATTTTTTTGTGGGGAGAAAAATAAAACTTAAGTCATGGAGATTTTTTTTTAATGCAAAGAGTGTGAGTTATTAATAAAATAAATGCAAAAATAATAAATAAATAAAAGTGGTGCGTAAAAGCTCAAGTCAAAAAATTCTCAAACTTCTTATTCAACCTGCTGATGAATAAGATTTATTTATAGGCCCGTTCTGGTTTGTGTGCAGTTGTGACTAAAGCTTTACAAACTGTGAATAAATAAAAACAAGCAGTAATTGTCTCCACCATGAATGCATAAGTCATATTCACAGATTGGGTGTAATTTAAATAAACAAATGTTCCCCCATTGCCCAATAATTCTGATTAATTTAATGTGTGACTTTGTGGGAGTGTGTGTGTGTGTGTGTGTGTGTGTGTGTGTGTGTGTGTGTGTGTGTGTGTGTGTGTGTGTGTGTGTGT
>JAQQZY010143783.1:0-16316 GCA_030068375.1 Ostorhinchus rueppellii
ATACGCACACGCACACACACACACATATAAATGTGCTGTTTGCATTCCATCTATGTATATTTTTCGATTAAGTGAGAAATAAAAAGGGGACTTTAGATGAAAATCTATTAAATCCAACACTGTCAGGTATTTCATTGTATGGAAATGAACAAATGTTGTGGTATTTACGTAGGTGTCAATATACGTAAAAATAGCTTCACTTTACATTTTTCACTGGCTCTAGTACAAAACTACATATATTTGCAATGGAAAACAATCAGTGGACACACTATGTATGATTGATACATTTAATACATTACATAGAATACCTAAAATGAGTGATCTGTATAGTCAAAAAACCTGTTTAAAAACAAACTTCCTGACAAAGATTATTCGTTACAAGATTTCAAGCTTATTTCCTCTGCACAGGCTTCCTGGTCAAACTGCTCCCCCTTGCTGTACTAAACAGAACACATCCCACTGATATGAAGTTATGTTTCTAACTGTCCAGAGTAATGACCGGATCATCTGTTATGTCTTCATTTTGTCAACATATTTAACACGTAAGTACCACTGATAATACAGTTAATGAATACAAGCTACTGTAAGATACAAGCATCATAGTAGGAGCATTTGTTTGTTTCTAATGATTATTAGTTATTGTGTCTCATGCATCTGTATTCTTTAAAATGACACACAGAGTGGTCACTCACCCCTGATAGTGTGTAATATGTGAAATAAGAACCCACAAAGGCAATTATGAGTTCGGTATATATTTTCTTTATATTCATCAAAACTGTACAGGTGGTGGGTGCATTTGACTGGGGCCTAAGAGTGGACAGTTACCACATGGTAATTAAAGCCTTTAGAATCTTTGCAATGCTGTCCCATTCTATTTTTTGTTGTAAGGTATTTTAGGATCAATTATGATTACAGTATGCACAGCCTGGTCCAAAAAAAAAAAAAAAAAGAAATCCCATATCCTCATATTTTACTGGACCACCTATAGCTTTTCTTATGGCAGTCTTTCATTATGGTAACATTTCCAAAAGCTTACGTAATGTTACAATTTTTTTTATCGCTATTGTTTTATAGACATAGCATTACTAAACCAAGACCTGACCAAATGAACAAGCCCCAGATCATAACACTGGGCCCACAAGCTTGTACGCTTGTACAGTAGCACATGATGATAATTCAAAGGTCCACGATTGACTGGGGCCCTAAAAAATTATAGAATATTAATCCGAAAATTATTAATCTGTCAATTTAAAAGAATGTTTGCTTCACAAGGCACTAATAAAAACATTTGTTCCTTTGTATTAATTCTGTTTTGTTTGTGGCAAAAAAAAGAGAATAAAATCTAGTCAGCTCCTGCTGATGATTTTTTTTTTTTTTTTTGCACTATTAGGGATATATTATTAATTAAGTATATCATTGCATTGAATGAAATACGTGAATCATAAAATGTTTTGTAATATTTAGATTTATATTTTGTTATTTTTATTGAAGTGTTGGGGCCTAAAGTGGTATTTTTCTCAATCCCTGGGGGCATCTCTAAGATTAACCTGTAGAAATGAGAATGTTTACACTTTATAAAAGTGTTTTATTGGCTTCAGAAGGTGTGGACAGGTGGTAGAGCGTGCGGACAGAGCGCAGGACAGGTGGTTTATGGGTAACTGAGTCCTGTCTGTGTTGATGTCAGGGGGGAGGAGGGACTCCGACTCTGAGTGTCGGTGTGTAGATGTGAGTGTATTGTCAAGAAATCAGTCGCCGTCGCCGGAGGACTTTTTTCCCTGCTCGAATGAAACAACTTTTTTTGTAAATAGAGCCTGTGGCGAGGACACGACGAGGAAGACAAATGCGAAAATGCGAGAAGAAACCCAGGAAGAGAGTGTGTGCTTATTAAAAATTCAGCGCGGGAGAACAGACATTATCGCCCTTTCGGATGAGTTGTGGCAGCACCGAGGATAAATACAACACTAACGGGCTCCAAACAGCAGTGAATGGGGTGACACGAAGCGGATACCTGGGTTAAAACCGAGTCCAGAGTATTTTCAAGCGGCCAAAAACCAAGGGGAAGGGGAGGAGAGGGGGGCAAAGAAAACGCCCTGCTGCCTGTTGCTGGTATCTCCAAATCCAAACTTTATCGCCGAGTTGGAAAAATGAATCTATGGCTCAACGGGAGGTGATAATTCAAGTGTAACCCTGTCTTTATTGGCCTGAAGTGAAAGTGCTAGCCACCTGGGGCCTGCTCACTTGGCAACTTTTGGAAAGTGGGGAGTCTGTGTCTGCTTTGGGAATATTTTCTCCTCATTGTGCACACTAGCTATTCCTGTTGGAAACGATTTGGGTGGGCTGAGAGCCCACGGCTGCTCCGCTAGGCCCACAGCCATTAGCCAGGAACAAAGAGGTGTCACATGTAAACTCACACACTTTTAGGGAAAAAAAACCCTCCACATATATATATTTTTACTCAACTTTTAACGACCGACGCTGCAGTCATGTCTCTGGGCGCCGAGAGGAGGATGGAGACCCGGCTGAAGAAGCTGGAGGACATGATCCGAGACCCCAGATCTGCCATAAACCTGGAAAGTTTGCTGGTAAGTCAAGTGGGATCCCCTCATAGATTATTAATGAAGCCATGTTGTCTATTCGCTGAAACGCTAGACACGTATGCACAACACACTTCGGTAACACTGCTGGTATTTATGGCCCTTTTTTCCTCTTATCGTTATCCGAAATGTAACCTGCTGCCAACTGTTAGCATTGTTTTTACACTGCCCAGACTGTGGTAACACATAAAACTAACTCTTATTTTTCTCTCATCTTCATCAGTTATGAATCTGCACATTTTCCATTCTGTGCCTGGATCAGATGATTTGCCAGAACACCTAATTTTTCAGGAAAAGGCATCCAGATAACAGCCACATGGTAGATACAGTGCAGATAGGCCTGATTAATAGTTAAGACTGGGTGCAGACAGTGCAGTTTGGGGCTCTGTGAAGCGTGTCTAGAGATTAGGATTAACCAGTGGAGAATGTGCATGTCCCACTTGTGTTTGTAGTATGTTTGTGAAGACTAGTATTTCCGGCTAAAACTCCCGCTTGGGTAAAATAACAGTTGGGCCCACCAAACCAGGATAGTCCTCCCACTCCACACTAGACCCACTCACCTAGTCTGCACAGGAAAATGTGTTTTTAGGTGAAATTACTTGTGTTAACATTGCCTTGAGTATCTACAAATAATCAGCACTTTGTTTTGATTTGACTTTAAACATATCCCTGAATCTCAAGTGTGGATTGACTGAAATAAAGTTTTATAGATGTTACATAAAATCTATTAATCGCCACCAAACTGGCCCCTAAGTGATGATGACTCTCAAGTATGTATCTGAGGATGAGTCACTGTTTTAAATGGGCATTAAGCAATGGTTGTCCAAACTAGTCAGAATAGGATAAGAGTGTGTGAAGTTTCCTCTGGTGCTGCAATCTGACAACAACATGTGACATTTCAGAGGCATTCCGAAAAAAGTGATGCAAAGACTGGAAACAGTGTTCAGACTAGAAGTTCAGTGTTTGGGTTTTTGCTTTTTGGGTTCAAGTATTTCTCTTAAGTTTGGGGAAGATGTGTTTACATGGCTTAGGAGTGTGTCAGTTTCTCTATAAGAACATTTTAAAACATGAAGTGTAGGATCCTTTTTGACCGCTTTTTATTGGTACTCACATTCCAACATTTTGGCAAATGAACCAAAAATATTGAAAACAGACCGTCATTACATTTCATGTAAAATTTATTTAGTTTGTTTTGATGCTCTCCACACTAATTTTAAATTAATTTTGATTTGGTGCAGAAGCTGAGCGTTAAAATGGGAGGGAAACCCCTGACTTAAGCAGTATAGGGACTGTCCCCCATTGGATGCATTTGTCAAGTTTCAGTCTAACATATGCTTAACAGATTGAACGTTTTCTGAAAGGAATCAGTCATGTCATTCAGATAGAATATGAAAACTACAGCCCTACACTGTTTTCACTGATGAAATTCAGCAAACCAATACCATTTTACCTTGAAATAAATCCAATCGCATCAGGTGTTCAGACTCATTTGCACCCCTGTATATTCTGAAACTCTTTTTCTACCTGTCATTCAGAGCCACTTTGCTAACTTTATGTACAGTTTCATATGCTGTAGGGGTGGCTTTTACATTTTTGGGCCACTTAACTTGATCTAAGATAGGGCAAACACACAGTCTATTCTATCTTTAAAAGCAACACCTCACCCCTTTTAATAGGCCCCATCTAGCTTGGGGGGGCCCCGTACGTACCGTCTCCTTCCCTCTCCTCCCTCTGGCACACTACTTGAGGCAATTCCTGTCTATTCCCTCTTCCTTTTTAAACATTTAGTGGAATACTTATTTGAACACAGGTGGTGTTTACTTCCTGCGCATGAGCTGTAGAGATAGAAGTGTTGAGTGTTTGAGACAAAAGTTGAGTGGGAAGCATGCGTAGGAGAGAACAAGCTTCAGTTTTCCATTTTTAGCAGCCCTGGTGCTGTCGCTGGGATCAAGAAGTTTTGCTGCTTGTGATGGGATTTTATCACACACTCACGCACACAGTAAGGGTTTAGAAATGTCCTTTTTTGCAGGTGGAATATAATCATACATACTTTTGGTGCCATGATAATTACTCACAGGCTCATATTCAGTAAACAATGAATCACAAATCTCCTGCTATTATGGCACAGTAACAGAATGACAGAGAAAAAAAGGGCAGGAACAGCTAAATGGAGGTGTTACTCCAATACTAAATGTTACCTCCTTTAAAAAATTGGCTTAAGTATTTTAATTCAGGATTGCAGTCTATGAGAGTTGACCAAGGAGGTGTGAGCCTGAAGATATACAAACATGATGAGGAGGAATCTGCAGCATCTGTCAAGTGGACACTTTGATCTTTATTTTAAAGAGAGATGACCAGATCCAAGTTGGCTTATATTGTTGTGCCCAGCCATTTAAAAATTATTGAGTTGAGATTGCGCAATTTATAATGCCACACTCACTTCTAAACAACTCGTAACAGCCAATATAAGTCCCACAAATGGTACTTTGACACACAAAAACTGTAAATCACTGTGTTGCTTTTATCAGTATTGGCTCAAATCTGGCCTGAATTCTCAGCAGCCCCCTCTCCGAGAGCAAACTGTTCTGATCATTATTGTGCAGCACACCACTGCTGACTGACTGAAGGACTGGACTTACTTGGCAGCTCAAAGCACAAGGAGTGATTGCTGAGGGCATGCAAAAGAAAGGGCATGTTTTTAGATAAAATAAATACGGACAGTTGATTGTGAGTTGCCTTTCTGCTGTCCTAAAGGAAATGACCTCACTGAGTAAATAGTTGGCAGCTATATATGGGGCTCAAAGTCCCTGCCAATGACTGCACTTTCTCCTTTCACTTTTTAGCCTTATCTCTTCTCCCTGGCTCTGCAGTCAGCCCCTCCTTTCAGGCTTGTTAAACACACTTCAGGTATTTTAGCTGGAGCCTAATGCCTCTTGATTCAGCTGCAAACCTGGTACAGTTTGATAACTTTATGCATGGTACTAAAGTGTGAATGATATGAGAAAAAGGATAGTCAAACATTAGTGTGATGTCTTCCAGATCATCTCTAGGGGCATTTCTGGGTATCTTTCTATATTTGTTCCTTGTGATGCTCTCCTTATTCAGCATTATGTAAAACAGACATTAGTGTTTCCTCTGCTTGCATAGACCACTTTTTCTCTGCTCATTTCTCTCTAATCTTTTTTTTTTTACACATTTCCTCTGTTCTTCCCTTCTGCCTGTTTCATCCATTCAACACTCATCTAATGTCTGTAAAGCTTTTCTTTGCATCTCATGTCTCCCCATTTCTCCAGCTTCCCTGTTCCTGTCCATTGCTCTTATCTTATTGCCTTCCACCCCTACCCATCCATGCAGGAACTTCTTCCTTTCATAGTGTAGCTCTTAAAGGAGGAGGGGATAACCCCCATGTGTCTTGTTCTCTGTCTTTTTCCCTGATAGTCAACCTTAGTGTCCGGTCTGTCTCTAGAGTGCATTTGAGTTGCTCTCAGGCAAGCAGCAGCAGCAGTCCCAGCTTCAATGTGCTAGCTGGATAGAAACACTGCCTTATAAGGCACTGGGGATGGTGGCCCCAGCCAATTTTTTTTTCTTTCTTTTTTTGCAAAACAAGCCAGTCTCCCTGCTCCACACCTCCTCTGGAGAGACAGTCAGGCTTCTCCATGGCCTTTTTTTGGATTTTGCCTCACTTGAGTGAAGAAGACCCTTCATTTTCCCAACAAGAAAGCCTTGACTAACCTTAAAACCTTGCATTGCATTTCAGTCATAAGTTCAGTAAGTCAGTAAGTTCAGTTGACATGAAGGGTTTAGTAGAATGTGAGGTAAAAGGAAAGAATACAATATCCTGTGACAGTTATTTAAGCCTTGTCCATACGATGATGGTTTCAGTCATATCAACAAAAGTTTTGTATTGGATAGGTCTTTCGTCTACACGAAACTGGTGTTTTTAGTCCCTGAAATCACAACCTTTTGAAACCAGGTCCCACAGTGGATAAATTTAAAGGAGTCGTATGTAGGATTGTGGCAAAAATTGGTACTGCAATCACTTTCAAAATACTGTAGAGCAGGGGTGTCAAATCATGGTCCTCGTGAGCTACTATCCTGCATGTTTTAGATGTTTCCCTCTTCCAACACACCTGATTCAAATGATGAGCCTATCATCAAGCTCCGCAGAAGCCTGATAACGACCGTCAGGTGTGCTGGAAAATGGAAACTTCTAAAACATGCAGGATAGTAGCTCAGGAGGGCCAGGGTTGGGCACCCCTGCTGTAGAGCATGGTTTCCCCTCCCCGTCCCCCCAGACTTGGGGTTGCCAGATCCAGCATGCGCGTCTACTACAAGGAAGTACCATGGCAAGTGACTTGTCCTACAACGGTACTTATACCAGGCCCAGACTCTTTACCCTGGGCCGCAGTCTCTTTACCCAGCCTTGGCCCAGGGTATCTTGTTTTGTTTCTCACTTTTTCATGATGTGTTTTGAAATAATAAGAGGCCTTTTAGGTTTAGAAATGTCCGACATTTATGATCAGAAATGTCCCAGCTGCAGCTCAGTGGGAACTGGCAACCCAGGTGCTGAAATGCTAATGACTTGGTGATTGGGAGAGGTGGTGGGTGAAGCATCAGACCAAAATGCAAAACAACAACATAAACATTGTTTAGGGGCTGACACTTTCCAAATGCAAATATTCTGGTTGGACTACTACTGTCAGTGATATCAGTATCTGAAATGAACACGATTCATTAATGTCTGCTGACATTCAGGGCCATGTTATGATTACTTGGAACATAATTCTTACATACAGCGCCTTTAAAAATCCTGGTTTTGCATCTTTGTCTGTATGACCAAACTGCAGCTTTTCCAAAAATGATGATGCTATAACCCCACCTCTAACCTTTCTCCCTGGAAGCAAGATCCCACTTCACAACAACAACAATGGCGGACTGCATAGTGCTTGTGCTACAACAGCTATTGAGTTTATTAGAAATCTTGAATCAAAATCTTCGGCCGCTCTTTCATTACAATGAGTAACAAACAACCACAGCTAACAATTTTCACTACATGCTCTTGGATCTACTGTGGAGAGGGGCAACCAGGAGGTAATATTGGATCAGACTCAGTAGAACCAAGCAAGCTTTATGCGCTTGCTCCACGTCTTCCTCTTTATTTATTGCAAGAGCATTACAGCGCCACATACAGGCCTGGTATTAGTAATACATTGTTTTCAGTGGTTTCGTGTGGACGCAGATATTTCCTGAAATGACTCAATGTTTACGGAACACTTTTGAAAATGACAAAGAAAACGATCGGATTGGAAAAGATGCAGTTTCCTGTGGAAATAGCCTTAGTCTGGGATGAACTTTGGGCTGTTTCCTTGTCAATTCATATTTTTTCCTTTTTCTGCTCCATATTGCACATGCCTGTTATGAGCGCAGATGGGTGTAATTTATAATGCAATAATTAGCTGACAAAAATACAAATCTACAACAATAATTTAGTATTTTAGTTCATTTTCAATATGATATGCCCTAAAGTTTGACACTTTATTTTCTGTTCTCTGGGAGTAAACTGTACAGTCAAGTTGGTGTAATATATAAAGCCCCGCATCACACATCAAACATCTGCTTCAAGGAGCTTTACATTTTATACGATACAGAACATCTTTTGTCCTTCAGCCTTCGGTTTGGTTGAGGAACATTCTAACCAGTGGAAAACATGCAGTATCTTATCAACATCCTACCATACTTCTATGTTATGAACAACTGGTTTAATGAAAAATGCCTACATGGACATAGTCTTACAAGGTGAAACTGTTAACTGATTAATTGTGAAAATAGTCCTTAGCTGCACTTGGACAGAATGTGTCATGTACATGTCTGCAGACACATACCTTGATACATTGAGTTTCACTTTCATTTTAAAGGCAGGTTAGACCTCAATAGGGATGGGTATTGTTAAATAATATTGCCAATGCCTCTGCTTCAATACCAGTTCCTTTACAACATAAAAAATGAACCAATTTACCACAACTTAAAACTGTGCCTTAAAATACTAATGAAGCATAATGGCTGCTAAAATGTCATATTGAATAATACCATGCATGGGTGGATACTCGACACTTTCTAAGCAATTTAGTCTGTACAATAAATGTAGTTATGGCTCTGAACCCTGCTCTGCATTCAGATTTTATTTTTAAAGGTAAAAGTCAACCTGCTGTAAAACAGTCCCATTAAAACATTAAAAACAAATCAGAAATCAAAGTCCAGGAAAAGGAGGCACACATCCACAACTCCTCACACATGCATAAATATAGACATACTCTGCTGAAACATTGCTAGTATTACAGAGGGTGCTACAGAAGGTGAAATTGGAATTTTTGTCACTGCCTGCCTAGTTATAAGACAAAACCTCAAATAAACTGCTGTGGATGTCATCTGTGATGTTAAAGTGACATATGGAGTGGACATCCTGATGTGTTTGCAGTTCTATATGGTTCTCATGTCAAAAGAAATGTATACACCCTGAGATTTGTCTTAAGCTCTGGTGGATCTTCTCGTCTAGACATAAAGATGTGGATAATGTGGCTGTGCACACAGCACTGACTAATACACCATCTTGTAGGTCCAAGGCTCATAATGAAGTATTCACTCTTTTTTGCGTGGCTTGGGGTATGTAACAGCTGTGATGGAAGATTTGACTTTTCAAGAACTTTCACTTCCCACGCTGATTAAAAGTGAAAGGGACTTGAAGCAATTCATGCAAAGTGCACTACAGTTGACAGTCATGTTGTGTTGTGTCTGTTGTTGGTCTGATGTAAAAAATCTTCCGGTTGCCGAGTGAGACTTGAAGACTTTGCTACCTGAGTCTTAGTGTATTTTTAGTTTTAAATGAGGGTGAGTGAGCAGAGCAGAGAACCGGAGGCTCCCACGCGTAATGCTCCATCCATCTGGCCTCGGTGTTATCATTCCATCACAACCTGCTGCTGAAACAAAACCTCCCACGCACATGCGCACACACTTTCTCACACACACACATACATACATACATATGTGCAGGCTTGGGTGCTCCTGGACTAACATTTGCATTCACAAGCAAACACATTATTCAGTTGATCTTAGCAACACACAAGGTGCATTGTGTGCAGCTAGCAGCAACAATACAACACATTACCAACCAGGTCTGGATTGTCAGTGAGTTCATACATCTTTCATTTCCTTTAACAAACCAAAACAAGAGTGTTTGTGTGTCCGTGGTGGAGTGCAGTGGTGGTTTCGTGTTTAAAAGTGGCAGATTTTGTGCTGGTGCTTAGAATAGTAATATACAAATGTAACCGTTCATGCCAAGAGGATTAAACGACAGTGAAACTGAAATTTTCCACTGACAACAAGCATAATGACATCATTTAAGTGTTATTAGCTTTTTATTGCAAGCTGGCCTACTACTGTATGTGTTAAATACAGGGGACAGAGTTCTCCTTACTAGCTTAAAAATAGAAGGATACAGATGCCAAATAATAGAATAATTAAAGATGAACATTTATTGTGGCAGAAACTCTGTGGGCTGGAGCTGACTACACTGAGACACTGAAATAATTATGCCTACTTTATTATGTAACTTTTTTTTTTAGTAAGAAAAGGATTATTATGTGCATTTAGAAATCTGAGTTTAAGGTTAACACATGGCCGGACCATATGTACATGCTGTCCTTTGCTTTTTTTTTTTTCTTGGCACATTCCTCTTTATGCTTCATTTTAATAAAGCACGGGTGCCAACAATCCATAGGGCACAGGATCATGGGACAGAAATCTGTCAAATGCAAAAGTAAGACATGCTCTTATTATTCCCTGCGGAGACATTGACTGTGCTATTTGTGAGCCTCTGCAGGATTCCTGCTGTTGTGTCTTTCTTGGAGAGTTTAGGGGCCCTGCCTGGCAAAGGTCCCTTTGCTCTGCCCGGCCCACCGTTTATCCCGACAACTATTTTTAAAACGGCTGGAATTCAATCAAAACATGAAGTTTCTGCTCAATCCTTTTAAAGCCCACAGCGGTTCTGCTTGTTTTCTGTTCCAAATGCCTAGTGATGTGATGGGTAGGAGGGCAGGAAGCAGTTTTTTTTTTCTTTCTTTTGGGGGGAAAATACTGCAAATGGAGCAGGGAGTCTTTTTGAATAGTTGGGTTGTTCCTCTCTGTGTTTATGCCCTTTCAGGTTAACAATAAAGCATTCCTGACTGATGGGTCCACGTGGCTTTTTATTGGGTGATAAAGAGTGGAAGCAGACAGAAGGAGACGAACATCTCTGTAATGTCAGCAGCAGGTTGGGTAAATAACATGGAAAAAATAGAATGTGCTAAAACAGTGCTTATAAAACTCCTGCCTGCTGCTTCTCTGTAGCTCCAACTGGTTTCAACTCTTTGTTTTTTGCAGGAGTTGCTAAGCAACCAGCCATAACCCATTGGCTAGATTACAGTATAGCAAAGATAAAATACTGAAGTGCTATCTAATAGATACATAACAAGTCTCACTGATAAGCCTTACTGGAAAGACACTCATATCAGCTCAGGAAGACATTATTCTGAGCCTGTTACTGTAGTGCTCTGTATATCATCCCACCCTATAGGAACTGATACTGCACTTTGTAATTATAGATCCATTACAACTAAAAAGACTTTTCCTTTGATGTAAGAGAAGGAAATGAGGAATCTGTAGATCAGTGTCCATCTGGAGCAGGTCCAGATATGTCGGATACATTAAAGTTTTAATATGCTGATCCAACTTTACATTTCCCCTGACACGTGTCAGTTATTTAATATTTATAAATAGCCGCTTAGCCAGAGCAGCAGAGAAATGTCCTCCAGAGTCCCATTGGCATTTTTTACAGTAACACTAATGGAAGCAAATTGGAAGAGCCGCGGCCAGCCATTTCTCTTGTGCACCTCCAATGCACTAAACGGCTTATTATGTATGACCTACGCACGCTCTGCAAATTGTGGTGTCTTAAAGTGCCTGTAAATGTGGTTAAATAAGGAGCTTCCTAGGGATGCCAACCATTTTTAGATGCGTAACATTCTCCTATCATCACAAGAAAAAGGTTTTTGTTTATTTCCAAATCCAGGCCTGGCTTGCATCCTCTTATTTGCTACTCTGGCTGCCCCTTTCCTGTGTCGCCTTCCAGATGACTCAAATGAGTGTGGTTTCATTTAAAAGAAAACCCAGTTCTGTCTCATAAAGACCTACTAGTATAATTTGACTGCGGAGCGGCTGCAGTAGCAGCTGCTGCTGCTGAATTTCACTGTCACCAAGACATCATGTATCTATTTATGTTTCCTTCCTCTTCATTACATTCACATTGTTTAATGAAAAGATGTAAAAATGATGAAGGAAAGAATATAATGTCTCTATGAGGTCCAGTTTGTAGATAAAGAATGTTTGCTGCATGCCTGTAGTGAGTCCAAGCGTTGCAACAGAATGTTTATTTTGTATTTCTCATGGCAACTGTCAACGAACTGCTGTTGTCATCTTTTTCATGTCCAAAGTTGGAAATCTGTGAAACTAAACCCCTCTGCCTTAGATTATTGTGAACACTTCGGGACACAGCCCCAATTGACTCATAATCTCTGTCGTGTTGCTTTACTGTTTTTTTAATTCCTTTTATCACACATGCATTGTCATTTTCTCTTCCAACCTCACACTGTCAAAAGATTCATATGATAGATTATTGATGGATGTTTGTGATTAATGGTGACCTTTTGCCTCAAACTCAACTCTTTAGTGACATTTGATCTCTGTGCTTTTGGAAGTGCATTGTTCAGGTGTTGCATGCATCACATTAAACTTAAAACCGGACACACCTGAGGCAGCAGACATGTGACTTTGTCAAAGCGGAGTCTGCTTGCTCTGTCTCTTTAACCAAACCAAATGTCTTGGCTATGATCACAGCACCAAAAAGCAAAGAGATATGTTTTTATAACTGAGAAAGCCGCAACCCTTGTAACCTCACTTCAAGGGGCCTAATGACAATGTTGTGGTTTGTGGTTTGTTTATTTGCATCATAGAAATAACCCATGCAGGCAGTTTGGCAGTTTTCATTTTATGTGATTTCATCTGTTCAGTGGTTGTAAGCAGAGCTGCTGAGGTTTGGATTGAAGTTGCTGTGAAAACATGAGCATACATTAGAACAGCAATAAACAAACCAAAGAACAGATCCACAGTCATAAATTTTAGACCTATAGTGCCTAATCCATGCATGGTTTACATTAAGGATGTTGCATTTCTCAATGATATTAGACCTACTGTATACAGAGCATGTTTTTGAAAATATGTTACTGAAGCTTCCTCTTCATAATATATGATGAAATCTTTGCAGGAAATATTAGACATATTTTAACAACCTACATCTTAGATTAACAACTGAGTCTTTTTTTAAATGAAAGTAAATTAATTTCTGATATGGTGAATCTCGTAACATGAAGCTAATGTTTTGACACTGAATACAGACATACACTTTTTAGACAAAAAACACTCAGATCCAGCTAAATTCTCCACATGAACATACCATCTGCAATCATGAAGGCAAGAATGATTCATAACATAACCTTTTATGCTCAGTTCCCATATGCAACCAGTTAAAATTTGAGCAATCTGTGAAAATCTTAATTTGATTTTTATCACAACTTCCTGTGACCTTGACCTTTGATCTCTCAATATTAACCCTTTTGTGGGACTAGATCTTGACATTATGTACGTGGAAAATTGGTATCAAATCAGATTAATTTTGGATTTGATTCTTTCATAACACTTCCTGTTATTAATGAATTGAAGTTTTTGAATTTTTCCTTGTATTTATTCACCTTTGGCTTGGAATGGTAACATTTTAGTTTGTCATTATGAACTTGCACAAATAGACCAGTGCTTGTAAAACATCATAACCTCTTTGACGGAGCTAATAATATAATAAAACTTTGGAAAATAGAAACATGTGATGAGTGTTCTGGGTTGACATGACCGTAGTGTTATGATAACAGAGTCTCCACAGTAGCCTGATTTTTTTTTTTTTTTTTTTTACTTCAGGAAAACCTATACACATCATAGCTTTTCACTTATTGTTTGCTTTGAGCCAGTAAATGCTGTAAGTGCCCACAGCTTGCATGCTTGTGATTCATGGTACACAGTCATACCTGTAGCTGTCGTGCATGTGTACTTTTTTTTTCTTTTGGCAGACAATGCAGAGCAGCAGTAGCTGAGAATGCTGCCTCAGAGGAAATGACTTGCACACAGGGACTGGCTTCATGACACAGTGAAATTATCTGCCAGCTTAGGGGTGGGGTGGATCGCTTCCTGTATTGCTGTGCACGTTGGGAGATCCTCGTGCGTTTGTGTGCGTATGTGTTCATGCACACGCACTCGGCAACTTCCCCACCCCCCAGAGTGTGTATTTTTTCCCTTAAATAGCAGTTTTGTGTGAGGTCAGTCCTTTAATGGGGAAGTGTAGTTGAGATGATGAAACGGAGAGAGCAGCTCGCTCCAGACTGACTGCAGCCGAGCTGAGAACGATGGAGAGATCCGGACATGAGGCAGATAAGACGGAGCAGCAGAAAAAGGGCAAAAGATACGTGAGAAAGGCAGAGAAGACGTGACGGAAACATGAAACAGACTGCACACTATCCCGTGCAGTTAGAGTAGAAGAATGAAAAGAGAAGGATGAGGTTGAAAAAAAAGAGGAAGACTATTAAGTGGTTATAGTTGTGTGTCAAACAGCTCCTCATTGGCAGTTGAGGAATGCAGGGCTGACAAACATTGATAGATGACTTTCTCAACGTTGCACACTGTAACGATTAGGGTCTTTTGCTTATTTAATGTTTTCCCTATTTTTCTCTGGGTCAAGCTAAGTACATTGTGCAGTGACTCAATGCAGCAACTCATCATCTCATTCCCAGTTAACATGCTGCTACAGTTCCCAGCCCAACTAGTTCCTGTTTGAGCTGCTGTGACACACACACAAACTGTGCAGGGTAACGCCATCTATGGCAACACTTAGACTTGATTTACAGAGATCTTTATGTAAGGTCTGGTGTCACAAAACATTTACAGTTAGCTTTGTAGATTTACCTTTAGCTGTGTGCATATATACTGTATAGAACCACACACATACTGGAAGGATAACAGAACATCTCAGTCCATTTAGAGACGGTTTTTATATACTCACACCCACACTGTTTACATCATCACCACTGTCTGTGCATACACACAATACATATTAATAAAATCACAAATTGTGCTGCATATTTTTCTTCACCAGTGGCTACATATTGTGTGAATGATTCATCTCATCAGTCAGTGTTCATTCATCAGGTCAGATGATTAACGTCACAGACAGAATCCAGTAGGCAGCTGCATATGGAGAAAATGAGTCTTTACCTCAAGCAAAAAAAATAATCTGTCTGTACATTTAAGTGTTTTGTGTTAGGGTGAAAGCATTTGGATACTGATGTTCCAGTAAAAATGATGGTTTTGCTTAGTATGAAATATAGCTCTTTACACAGCACTGTATTAACAGTACTGTAGTTGGTGTCATAATGAGACATTTTCCCTCTACTGTGGAAGTATTAAATCTGCAGGACAAATAATTATGTAAATGTCATTTTAAGTCAGATTATTAATACTTATTTCTTATGAGTCACAGTCCGTTTTATGTGCCACTGAATGCTGATGAAAGGAAAACAAACAGTGAGGTAGAGTAGGTCATGAATTTTTATGATACACCCACTGTGACATATATACACTGTGTTTAAGTTCTATTTTGTTACCACAGGCTTCATTAACAGCTGTGCCTTTAACATCCATATGCTTGGAGTTTAGTTCTAGGTCAATTTCAGTTTGCGTCTGTGGTGCAATCTGACATATAATGTGTTCTCTTCACTGTCATCATATGTTTTTATATAACAGAGATGAGTCACTATTCATTGTTTTAAAAAGATGTGTAAACCTACTGATGTTTTGCTCCTCTAATGGATTGTTCTCTGTTGTCTTTCTTCACAGGATTCCATAAACGCCCTGGTCCTTGACTTAGATTATCCAGCTCTACGCAAAAATAAAAACATCGAAACCTTCTTACACAGATGTAAGTAGTTTTTGTGTGTCACTGAGAAAAGAAAACATTATTTAGGTGTTACAATCACAATACTTTGTAATGTCTACTTGACTTTTCTCTGCTATTATACATTCTGACCTTAGATGAGAAAGTCATAGGACAAGTACGGAACCTCCAGATGAAATCTGAAGACTTTGACAGAGTTAAAGTCATCGGTCGAGGGGCATTTGGGGAGGTTCAATTGGTGAGTAATACTTGTTACCTGTGTTAGTTTTGAGTTAGGTTTTTTTTTTTTTTTCAAGGGGTCATATTTTACTAAACCCACTTTTATTAGTCTTTGGTACATTTTATTTGTGCATTTGGAACCTAATAGTTCAAAAGTTTGAATTTGAACCCTCCAGGTGCCTCAAAGCGATTTTTATATTAATTTTAGCAAAAATCCAGTAAATTTCCACAACATGTTTTAATTCCTGCTCAATTTGTTATGTCTATAACTAGTTGCATCACAACATTTGCACATATAAGGTCAAGACTTCCAACGAAAATTTCTCACAGTACAACATAATTGTTTATAGGCAGCAGCGGTCGAAGTAAAAAATGAAAATATGTCCAAACTTCAAGATGATTACCTAAAATGTTCAGTT
>JAQQZY010143868.1:0-16292 GCA_030068375.1 Ostorhinchus rueppellii
TATATATAAACGTTAGACGTGGCTCTCTCCCTTAGGGGCGGTAATGGCATTCTCCATGACAACGGCAGTGTGACACGGCTGTGCCCTTGAGGGCTGGGCGCCCCCTCTGGGGGGAGCGTCGTGGAAACACGACAGGGTCAACGGTCACCTCCCATCATCCACCAGCACCCGTCCTCCTCTCTCTCTCTCCCCTTATTTTCTCAGGTGGAGCAAGGAATGTTAGAGAGAGAGAAATAAAGTCTTGAAGCGAGCCCACTCAGTCCAGGCCTGGCAAACAAGGAGCTTTAGCCACAGGCAGTTCTGGCTGGGTCTCTACCTCGCATCGCTCCTTGCTGTTCCTCCAAGGCCAGGGCTGGATCAATACATATAGTGGTACGAATTCTTTTGGCACCCAAGTATAGCTATGCAGTATTGCCCTGAGGTATGGGTCCGTTAAAGACATAACAGTGTGCGCATGTGAGCAAAGTGGACTGAGTTTATTCAGGAAGGTGTTGAAAATGCTTGGCATGGAAGGGATGCTTCCAAGAAGGTTTTTTTTTTTATTGTTTTATTTATTTATTTACATTTTCTGGAAAGGAAAAGATATTCTCATGTCCCCTTTTAATATTACATGTGGTTTTTATTCTGGAAATGTCCTTGAATATTATATGGTTTCTTGGACAGACAGCCTTCAGCAAAGTTGGAAAGACACTGAAGGGAAATTGAACATTAGAATAAAGCTTTGAATGACTTCCACGCATGACTTCTGAGTGCAAAGAAAATGTATTAAATATTTTAACTCTCAAAATATACTAAATTTAGTCACTTTTGGTATCCGCCAGGGTTCGAGTGATAAAGCAGACCTCACACGGTTATGATTGAGACGTCTATTTTTCAAAACAGTGCTCCTGCGCCACCTGGTGTCCATAAAGCACACCAGTCTGAAAGTTCAGATTGCATTGTCAATGCTTGAAAGCATGAAAACTGAAGGAATAGAGTGTCAAGAAAAACTGGTATAAATACAAAATAAGCTTTTTTTTTTTTTTTTTTAAACAACTGCAAGATAGTTTGCTGCTAAATGAAAACAAAAACTCTCACATCAGCTTTATATCCACCTTGGCACGTCTTCAGAAAAGGTTTAAAAGGAAGTAAAAAAACAAAACAAAAAAAAAAACAAAAAAAACAGGACGTTGTCAATTCAACAACTCATGTCCTGTAAATTTGGCCATAAATACAATAGGAAATGTTGACATTCAACACATACACATACATCATGTATAAAGCAGGAAAATAAGGTGCCTGCACAAAAATGTGAGGATCAGAAAACACACAAATTAAAATAAAATAATCATACAAACTCAGTTGCTTTGTTCACGTTGAATTAAAAAAAAAAAAAATGAAGTTTAGTTATTGGTCTCAGTCGGCTGATCTTTGGTTGGTTAAAATATTCAACGTTACATGATCAGTCTGATGTCTGGTTTACTTCGAATCTCCACCCTAAACATGGACTTCCATCAAAAATGCAGGAGGAATGCAGTCAGGCACCTGAGGAAGAGACATGTAAATGTTTACATCACATATTGGAAATGCAAACCCTTTAACCCCTGATGTGTGGTGAGTGGTCTGTATGTATGGTTCATTTTAAATATTCCTAAAACATTAACCATTTGCTCAATAGGAAAAATTTCAAAATGTATTAAGAGAATAAACCTTGTGCTTTCCATAAACATCTTGAGCATGCCAAGTGCACCCCCCAGCGCCTGTGCAATGGGGCGATCATACCAGTTTTGGTCGATTCATGGGTCAATGTACAACCCATATGTTGTTACATGTTTAGGTCACACATTGAGCTAAATAAGAATTTGTTATGCAATGTATTCACTTTTTGCTTTGCAAAGTCTTTATCCATTCAGTGTTCAGTCATTATGACATTTAAAACTGGGGCACTGAGAACTGCATAAAACAGATTCATACTTAACAGAGTTGTGTAACTTGACAATACAAACATGTCTATTGTTCCTTATCAACCTCAATCATTTATTTTATTGTTTCAATTCACCATTTCCAGTGATATTTTTCATCATCGCTTGCATTTACATTCCTCTGTGCGCCTTTATCCTCTTCTGTGCGGCATGACGGCTGAAGACTTTTGTTGATTTATTATTTTTATCCGTATTGTTTTGCTATTACTAGTCAAGAAATTATCCTGTCAGAATATTGTGCACTTGGTTTCACATTATATTTCATTAAGCATTTTACATTAATCAAGTATACATCAGAGAATTTCTACAATGTGTTGAATAAAAAAAAAGAGAAAAGTTCTTTTTGGTTTAAACCAAATATAAAATATATTCTATTTTCTTCAAAAGAAGAGAAATATCTGAGGAGGAGGAGGAGGAGGAGGAGAAGAAAATTCAGAGACACTGTGTGTCATTATGTGGACATATAATTTTCATCAAGTAAAGAATGTTTAGAATTTACTTATGAAACTTTAACATGCGGGTTTATTCACATACCACACTGAATATTGCAAAAGTCACATAACCAGTGCTATGACTCAATCATATGCATCCATATTTACACAAAGTATTGAGTGTACAAGTGTGTTTAAACTGCAAGTTACAGCATAATGCAGTACTCTTAAGGCTAGTCAAAATGGTCAATATGTTGATGTGGAATGTCAGTCATTTCCCTCCTTCCATGATCTTTGTCTAGGCTGTGTAATGAAGTGGGCAGGACCAGAAAACAGCAGAAGAAGCTGTGATCAATGAAATCACAACAAATGGCAAATATCAACGTCATTTAGAAAAATGAAATGGAAATACAAGTTTGTAAATTATGTAGCAGCAAATGAATTTCATTAGATTCTATTGATCCCACAACGTGGGAATTCAATGGTCAAAAGGCAGCATGATTAAGTGCAATCAAGAAGTATGCATGCATAAACAGATGGTGCAAAAAATAATATTAAGTAATAATAATAGAAATAAGAACTATACAGACAGTATACAGATTTAGAACATAATGGAATTGCAAAAAGTATAACTTTAATTCTCCACCCAGTGAATGATTAAGAAAAGTAGTTGAAAAGAGGCTGATCAGGCTGGAGGTGATCATTTACTGTAAATGTGATGGCAGGACTAGTGAATTTCAGTCACATGGATGTCCCTAAACAACACTTAAATGAACCCTTTCAGAGCCTCATATGGTTTTGCATAAGTATTAGTAGTAGTAGTGAGAATATAACTAAGACACTATATCTAGAATATTTTTTCTGCTTTTTCTAGCAGCCAGACAATCCTCTCCCACCTACCAGAGTTCATTGACAAAGACTATTTTTTCAGCCTGTGTTGTTGCATCATCGTGGCGTTTCCATGCATTATTTCAGATCTAAACCGACAACCAAATTAATTGATCAAGTTATATGTTGGCAAAATTATGGGGCAAAAATCTTTCCTTCTGTGCATGTGCAGTAGTTTAGATCAGAGGGATAATACGACATCAATTTGGCCCAATGGACAATTAATGTCATTTGGCTGAATCTGACTCAAGGATGAGTGGACTAAAGAGCTCTCATTACAGGCAGTAATTTTGATTTCTTATTCAAATTTAATGACATAAATATTAAAAGCACGATTATGTCATGAAATGCGAGAGAAGAATCAAAAAAAGGATTCACAAAGGAAGCATGTTGGGTAGTATTCACTGATAGCTGATGCAATTTCACCAATGAATTTCATTATTATGTTTACAGCTAAAAAAACAAAACAAAAAACAACATGCTTCAATGTTAAGTATCTCAGTGCATATGTGCATAAAATTTATGGTGTGCTGTATGTAACTGTACAAAGTATTTGCTTTGAGATATTGTGAAGTATAAGTATCAGGTATATTATGTCACTTACTTGGTCGCCAAGTCTATTAAGTGGCACAAGAACGAGAAACAAGTTCAAGTCACTCACCATACTGGTATGTGGACCTGGGCACTGACGGAACAGTACTATGTGGACCACTGAGGACCTGTTGGCCTGACGCTTTTCCGTGGCCCAGGAGGCGGGACTTCTGAACAGCCAACGCCACTGCCTGTGCGAATCGAGACGGGCCTGCGCTCATCATGCCCAGGTGCTTAGGTCTAGAAAAGGTCTCTCCAGTCAGGTCTGAAGGCATCTTCCTTTGGGGGTCCTCACCACATGCACTGATTTTCCCATTGGAGAAGGAACTTGACAGCTGTGGGGAGGGGGGAGAGGATGTGGAACTAACTTCTCTCACTTCCTCCATGATTTCAGATCTTATCTGATCTTCAGTAAAGAAAACGGGCGGTGGAGGGGGAGGAAAACTTTCATCTTCTGTTTGGACCATTTCCTCTTCAACTTTCTCATCACCAGATGTGTTACATTTGTCTGTACTCTCAGAGTGTGACCTGTGGATTTTATGATCCTCTGGATTTAACTCACTGGTAACCTCCCCATGGCTTTGACCAGATGGTGAATCAGGTCCCACGTCTGCTTTTTCTACAGGCTCTTCTTTTTCCTTGGGCGTTTCAACATCTTCAACTTCACATGCTTCCTCCGCTGGATTAGGAACACTGCTGACCTCATACTTTTCCTTTGATGTTTCTCCAGTGTCCCCAACCTTGGACACATCCTTTGGTGCTTCAACAGCATCTTCAACTTCAGAAAGAGGTGAACATCTCTGATTGTCTAATTCCAGTGGCGGTGGAGTGGATGCTGAGGTCTGGGTCTTCTGAGAATGTGGATCTGGATTGAGAAAACTTATTTCAGTCACTGAATTGTCTGGAGAACATGCATCCTCAGTCTCAGGAGAACATTGGTGTATCTCAAGTGCACCTCCTGCTGATATCTGGTACTGTTCTGGGACATCCAGGGGAATTTCTAAGATGTGGGACATGTTTGTCTTTAAGGGAACAACTTTGAATGTGGTCGGCCTTTTCCTCTCTACAGGATCTTCCCACTCATGCTCAGAGTAGAGGCCAGATTTAAGACCTGAAGACTCAGTCCTCACAACCCCATTTTCTGGACACCACTCAGTCACTGACCTAAAGGGGGAACCATGGTACATTTTTGGGAAGGAGGTAGAGTTCTTCAGACGCTTGACCAGTGTTCCTCCAGAGAGAGAGGATGTCAATACTTTAGCAAGAGCACAGCGGGCGTCGGATAAATCTTTCCCTCGGATTGTGGGCAGGTATGAATCAGCCACTTGATGGAAATGAGCCAATGATGGATGTGAGAAAGATGAAGATGACTGTGGATGTGATGGATGTGGTGATGATGATGAGGATAATGACAGGTTTACAGAGTCTGACTCATCACACTCTGACAGTTCCTTCAGAGTGTTCAGAGGCTGTACTGTCACTGGAGACACAGGAAAAACAACAAAAAAAATTAGAACATTTCTCTCGTGATTCAGCAAAGGGAGCAAGAATCACTATAGAAAAAATAAGTTAACATATTGTTAGCCTCATAGCATAATAGCCCAACTTGCTTAACTATTGGGACACATTGAATTCAGGCGTTTGTTTTCTAACAGGGGTCTGGGCTACAAAACAATAATAATAATGACAAATGTCACAATATAGTTTTATATTGTGATAAACATCATATTGATTATTAACATTGATGTTTATCTCAAAGCCGCATATACAGGACATCTTACAGCTGTAGCCATCTTGTGTCTCATTGTTTGTGTCCATATATTTCAAATATTTCCTTAAAGTTTAAGGGGAGATTTTTCTTCCCAAGTGAGATGTGAAGAAAGCAGATTGTTAGTTGTGGCAGAAAATTATTATTTAGTCAGAGAATGAAAAATATTTTTCGAATTAAAAAAAAAAAAAAAAAGTCATGAATTTAAAAAATAAATAATCAATCTTGTGAGAAATTGACAACAAAAAAAACAAAAAAACAAAAAAAAAACACGTATTTTAGATGTAAAGACAATTTAAACAAAACCAACCAATGCAATGATATTTATCACAATATAAAATTATATAGAGACTCATCCAGGGTGTACCCCGCCTTTGTCCATAGGTAGCTGGGATAGACTCCAGCACCCTCTGCGATCCTGGTGAGGACAAAGGGGATTCGGAAGATGAATTGATAAAGCAAAATTATATTGTGACATTTGTCATTGCACTTTTGTAGCCCAGAAGCCTATTAAAAAAACACACACCAGTTCCAATATGTTCCAATGCTTTTGCACATATAGTGTATGACTTGGGCAATTAGGCCATGGGGCTAACAATATTCAACTGCGGAAAATACACATACACATGAAAAAAACATTGATCCATATGTTTAACATCTTCATTTCAGTCAATAGATAAAGACATAAAATGAAATAGTTAAATTATGTAGTCATGATTTTATTTGACTAAAAAACATAAGCAAAGTGTATGCAAGACAGAAAAAAGTACTATAGTAAAGAAAGAAAGATATGTAACATTCGGGGGAAAACAAATTTTAAAAAGTGACAATTATGTTAATGCACAAACTTTTAGAACATCTCCATTTTGTCTAAAGCAAAGTTTGCATCTGAATCATCCTTTATTGCTTAGGAAGGGTCCCAATCCCCATGATAAGGGCAGTTTGATTTCTCTAAATACAAAGGAAAGGAGCTTCAGTGTTTCTTTTAGTTTCACCTCTAGCAAAGAATGCACTAGACCATCCTTAACCAAAGGAGAGGAAAGAATGTCAACCCACAAGTCGGTGCAGCGGCAACCTCCGTTAACCCGACTGTTCATGAAAACAAATAAGAAACTGATTTGATATGACCTTTAAGTAAAAGGTGAAGATGCACATGACTGTAGGTGTAAAGTAGCAAGTTAATTCAGTTAAATCTTTATGCTGAGCTGAAATTTAATGCAGCTTGTAATTCATTTTCAGCTACTTCAGTCATATTATAAAACTAAACTGCAGTGAACTGGATTTTCAGCAGGAAACAATGCAGTCAAATCAGGCCAGAGAAAGTGTAGACCTGTGTTAAAATACTTATGTTTTTAATTCAAAAAGTAAACTTAACAAGGACCACGTGTGGGTGAGCAGATTTTTAGATATAATTTATAGCTAAATGCTCATCTAGCATAGATCATATAATTAATATTTGTTAGTCATGCTGGTTCAAGATCATAATGAATAACGAAAAAAATTTGATGGGAAGTATTTTTTTTTTAATATATATACATACCCAAAGTCCTTCACTTTCATGGATATAATGTCAGTTTTCCTTTGTTCAGTGGCTTTTTACACCCACCATAAGCAGCAATATGTTCCCCACTGTAGTGAAATGTTGTCCCTAATACTTGAGGGCATGAACAACAACCTGTACTTTCAAACAGTACTTTTTAGACAGAAGGTTTGTAAGTAAACGGCCAAAGCTGCAACAACTGAAAATGTTTACATTAGCTTTCTAGGTTTAATTTACTCCTACTGCTCTCCTTTTTTACCTCCACCAAGGAGGTTATGTTTTACTGTGCATTTGTTTGTTTGTGACCATCCATCCAACTTTGTTTATTAGCAACATAACTCAAGAAGTTATGGACGGATTTTGATGAAATTTTCAGGGTATGTCCACTCTAGGTCAAGGAAGAGAGGATTAAATTTTGGAGGCGTTGTGAATCACTGTCTGGATCCAGGAACTTTTTAAAGGATTCTTTATCATTGTGAGATAGGGCATGAGGTCATTCACCACCATCTAGTGGAGGAAAGTACTAACACCACCTTAAAAAAAATACAAACACTACCTTAAAAAAAAGTTTAAAAAAAAATACAAACACTATCTTGGCGGAGGTCTGCGCTCTCTGGGTGCTTTTCTAGTTTGAGTATATATTACATATTATACCTTTAACTTAGTTTTTTTTTTTTTTTAAACTTCTGGCACATTTACTGAGGATAAAAACAATGCAGCACTGCAGGAAGCAGTATATTGCCGTCATTAAAAGCAAAAAAAAGCAATTAAAGGCAATAAACAAAATTAGCAGAGACTATTACAGTATAATCCTTAAAATAATTAGAGTCCTAAAAAGTCTGACCAGTAGTATATGTACCCAACCATCTTAGCAATGTACCACTTTCAATTGAACACCCTTTGTGTGAAGAGAAGGCACAGAGTTTACAAAATGTGATGACCAACACACACACAAAAAAGACAAAACATTCACAAACACAGAAAAGCACAATGAACAGAAAACTTCAACAGAACAAATAAACAGCATCAAAGTGCAGCAGGCAACAGTGACAGACAGTGACACATATCCATAGACCCCATTAAAATAGGAGGGAGGAAGAAGAGGCCATCGCAGGAGGAGGATGGAGGAGGAATAAGGGTGGTGGAAGGAGGAGAGGGGAAGGAGAAGCAGCAGCAGCCGCAGCAGCCCTCAACCAGCCCCTTCAGGCAACACAGAGTCTGTAGGCAGGAAGAAAAAATGAGGCTTCAGTTGAATAGTTCCCACAACTTTACGAACAAGTATCAAACTGAAGCAAAGGAAGAGGAAGAGACATTGAGGGGAGTTGGAGCCAAATTTTACTATAATGTATAATTTTTTGGGAGGGGAATGGCAAAACACAATTCAACTTGTGTTACAACATCTACTGTACCTGATCAACTCACTGAAAATAAATATTCTGACAAAAATGAGACATTTGTGTTAGTTTCCGTTTGTAAATTCAGTGAAAGCTACTTCTTCTAATGGTGCATATAGAGAAACACCTAATTACCACTGCAGTGATTGAGATTTTATCTATACTAGGGATGTCAAACTCATTTTAGTTCAGGGGCCACAATATAATCTGAAGTGCATCAGACTAGTAAAAGAACGTAATGCATAAATGGATGCCCACCCCAAACATTTCTCTGTTTCAGAATGAAAAAACTAAAATTACATGATGAAAATGTGTACAAACTATATTTAAAAATGGATGTGAATTCCTTTACCTACCATGAAAAAAAAAAAAAAAAAAAAAATTGTAAGAAAATAAGTTCAATTTTAACAATGGTGTGTAGGGATGGGCGATATGGGCAAAAAATAACCTCGACATTTTTTAGGATTTTAACGCTAACGATATTTTCAAAAAACACTTGCCTAAAGATTACAATAATTATAATGACTAAAAGAATAATTGCAGTGACACTAGTATATAAGGAAAAGCCATATTTATTTTCCTAAACAACTTTAAATGAATAAATCAATTGAACAAGAGTGCAACCAGGCACAATTATTTCTTCTAAATAATCCACACATCTTAAAACATATTGAGTGATGCAAATCAACAGAAAGTGCTCATTAAACTTCAGTTCCTGTCCAGGAGTGTGCAAGAAACGCACAAAAAAAAAAAAAAAAAAAAATTCTTAAAAGTTCAAATCAGAAATAACTTAATAAATAACTTATTAAATTAAAAAAATAAAATAAAATAAACCACAGTGCCGTCGTATTGAAAACTTTGAGGTTTGTAAACAAATGAGAAATTTGTGGGGAGAAAAATCTCAAACAGCAAAATCATTGCCCTGGGCTTGAAAGATGCCCTCATATCCTGGTCGCTGCATGAGGAGGCCATGGTCTGCATGACCACGGACAGTGGCGCAAACGTTGTCAGTGCACTCCGCATAAATGATTGGAAGAGGCTACCGTGCTTCGGGCACCGGCTTCATATTACAATCGGCGTTTAAATGTCATTAGGCCTAAAAAATAAATAAATCCAAGTTTCCGGTTGCCGACCGACCCTGTTGATTTGTGTGCGACCCAAATTATTTTATTGGACTTAATAAAATAATCCCCAACATCAGTGCTGTTATAGACTATTCAGAATAGTCATAACACCGTGGACAGAACTGTTTATATTTGTTATGCAGCGCAAGAGTCTGCATGCATGTGAGTGAGTGTGAGAGAGCGGTGCACTACTTTTTTCCATCTGGGAAGCAATCCTCAGTGCGGCGTCCTGTTAATAAATCCGCTCCAAGTCCAGTTTGCACGTTTACACACGCAAACCTAGAGTAAATCAGACCCATAGTTTCATTGTTAAACTGATCCAATCATTACTGACAGAAAAAGCTTCTCAGTCGGTTGCTACTGCTCTGCTCATGCACTGACACTGAACTGTCCTTACACACTTTTCTAACGTGCTTTTTCTTAAACGTTCACTTTTTTTGTCTTTATATTTGTCTTCTGTAGTGTCTCTTTAGTTTTGTGATCCAAAGAAGAGTAAATCAAGTCGAAACATCCTCACCGAATGCATTTTTCCTGTCTTCCTTTTACTGTACGTCTGTGTTTTTTTTTTGTTTTACTTTTACTTTGCACACCTTCCTACGGAGCCCCTAAAGTCCCAAAGAGTTGTTTTTTTTTTTTTTTAATCTTGTGCGCACAAGTTATTTTGCTTTGAACTCAAATACGTCTTTAATGACTTCTGATGCACACAGCAACACATAATTGAGAGAACTGATCTGATCAAGTTTTACTTTAATCTTGGAATGTCACACAGGGAAATTCTTGCTGCTCTTGCATGTAGACACAGGATTGTTATTAGCAGGAAGCCCATTGAAGGACAACAGACTCAGCCGATGGAACTAACTTAAAGTTGGCAACAGATTCAGACTTTGGGCGTCAATAGCCAACAAACCAAAGGACCACAAAGCACATATGTTATCTGGCTGTGATGTTGGTTATGCCGACAAAATACTACAACATAATTTCAGCCGAAACGACTCACATTTCCTCATATTAAAAAACAATTGCTTTCTTCAGCAGGGATGTTGTGACGAAGCAAGAATTTCCCTGTATGATATTCCAAGATTAAAGCAAAACTTGATCAGATCTGTTCTATCCATTCTACATGTTGCTGTGTGCATCAGAAGTCATTAAAGACGTATTTGAGTTCATAGCAAAATAACTTGTGCGCACAAGATTTAAAAAAAAACAAACTCTTTGGGACTTTAGGGGCTCCGTACCTTCCTTATTTTTTTTTTTTTTCTTTTCTTCTTTTTGTTTTGTATACAACAGGGTCTCCGCACCGTGGTGAGAAGGAGCACTGTTGCTACACTTTATTGATTTTTGGCGGCTTCATTAAAAAACTTGATAAGGCAAAATTATACATCATCAAAACAGTGTTCACGATGACATCGCAGACAATACATATCGCCCACCCCTACAATTACAACTTATAGATCATAGTGGCTCTACAAATACAAAAAACAAATTCACAGATTCATCCCACAGACTCAACTGAACCCTTGGTGGCCTGGTTTTGGCCCGCAGGCTTTATGTTTCACACCCGTGATCTATATAGAAGCAAAGTCCCGCTCCTTTTAACAGTGCTCAATGGTGGGCAACAAATATTCTGATCTTTTAGAAATTGCTCCACCATTTACACATATGATGTTTAATTCAAGTGAAGTCGCACTTTGTGGTAAACAGAGCAGAGTAATATCGAATTTTGTATTAAATGGCTTAGTGGACTGCAACTTCAATCGTACGTAATACACATCAGCACCATAACATATATTTCACCTTGTTCTTAGAAAACAGAAGAGCATTAACCCTGAATGATACACACGCCATTAATTTTCCTTAATCTTGTCATTTCCAGCTCAGCTCCTAATACAAGTCTAAAATGCACTGTATACAAATGTGCTACAGTCAGTGTTCAATCCTAAAGAAATGTGCCATTCGAACCCCTTCAAATTGAGGGTTGACCCCTGGGGATCCACAGGTTCTAGAAGTGGTAGTTTGCATGCTGTTGTGTATTTGTGCATGTCGTACCGTATTTGTCTTGTGGTCAGCGCCAAAGTATTCTGGGAATAGCAATGTAATTGTATTCCAAAATTACTAATATCTCCCAGAATATTGGTCCCATCAACTTGTCGTTTCCTCTAGTCTATTCCTTGACCAAAAATATATAAGTATGCCAAATGGAGCAGTGAACTCATCCCAAGTTTTGTGTGAATCTCCAGACACACATACATGCACTGAGACCACTTGCTTTTCATAATATAGATTAAGTTAATGAAGATTAAAAACAGGAATGAAGCATGTACAAACTTCAGTCCCTAGACGTCGATATTAATATGGCCCGTGGTTCCCCACAGGTCAGTGTGCTACTAATATCATATTAACGTAAGGCTATGCTTGGCTATGTTGAAGATACAGAGATAACTTCATTGAAAAGTTATGATGACATCATTACAGTGACCTCCTGTTAAAAGTGAAAACCTGTAACGAGGAGTTATTTCTTTGAGTTTTATACTTTGCAATTTCCCAGTTTGGGATCAGTAAAGCCTATCCATCTATCCACCTAACCACAAAGTGCATCTTTATTAGGAAATTTGGAAACATTTATATAAATGGTGCCATAATGTGAAGTAGATCATAAACTTACTTGTCCCCGTTACCCCCATTTGGGCTGTATTTTGTATTTTGGAGTGGGTAATGGGAGACATCACCTCTACATACACATACCTTTCTACCTCAGTGTAGAGAGTAAAACTTTCTTGCAACATTTTGAAGCATTTAATTTTCAGTGTTAATGCACAAATTAAAAATACAAACGTGGGCAACGTAAACAATACAGTGATGCTGCTTCTGTTCTATTGACTGCATAATGTAAAAAAAAAAAAAAAAAAAAGCACAAAAACTAAACACTGTAGTAATGGAAACCTACACTCTAATTAGAATTAGTTTCCTGTTCTTATTTTATCATGTGTCCCTATTACATGTAATTGGTCACTCTACACTCCCTGTTCTGTCTTAAATGTAAATATACAATTCCTGGTTCTAGTATGTGCATGTAGGAGGACAAGACCATCAGTGTTTTTAATGATCATCAACTCTGAGCTGGGAGTTGTTTTCCCAGCCAAGCACAGATCCCAGCTCAGCAAAGTGTCGTACTATCACCGCAAAAAGAAAACAAAGAGGAAATGAAGTGACATCGCTGAAGGCAGTTTAGCAGATAATTAGAAAAAGTAAAGAGTCTGGTCTAAACTTTAACTCTGTTTTTCTAAAAATGAATGCCTCCCAAGGGCTCTGTGAAATGCTTCTCTCATAATTACAGATGGCTAACAACCCATGTCTAAAAACAAAACCGTTAACTATCTTTTCAAGTCTGTGAACGCAGCAAAAAGGAGTGCCATACAAAGGAGCTGAACCCAGGCAGGGAAAGCATATCAGAAAGACTGATACAGGGGAATGAAAGCTTGGACAATAGAGGGATTTATCTGAGAACAGACTGAAGCCAATATGGTCTATGAACAAGGCTGTGGGTCACTTTAATTGCCCTGAACAGGGTTAAATTGTTCTGACTGATAAAAGCTGCATTTTTCAGTAGATTTCACTCCTAAATCTCCCATTTGATGCTCGTTGCTTTGACATTTTAATCTTGATTTAACTTCAATCTCTCTTGACCTAATGTGGCACTGACTGAAGCCGTAAGGATTTGGCAGATACAAGAACTCACCCTGCTTTAAATCCATTTCATTTCTACCGAAATACTGTAAGAGGTCAATTGGGATTGCACTAGCAGCATATTTCATCTCTTTTTGTCCTTTTTGCAAAGCTGCTACCTCGACTGATACCACTAGATGGTATCAAATGGCAAAATAAACAGCTGCTTGCAACATCAGCCACATTAACACTGCATTGATCCTCACACAATCTGATTGATTCCAATTTACACCTTTAAATGGAAACACTTAACACCCATTTTATTCTAAGATTTGTTCACTGGGTTAGACATCAATCTCTAAACTTCACGGTCTGACCCTTTCTTAGTGTAATCTCCATTACGAAGGTCAAAGGTGACTCACAGGTGATGACATTACCTTTAACGTCAGTGTCAACCTGCAGCTCCTGGTGAGAGTTTGTGCAAGGAGGAGGAGGAGCCCTCCTCTTTGTACTCCTCAATGTAGAATCAGCAGACCTCTGCAGAGATGAAATGTGTTTGTTTAATTCCAATGTTTTACACAGTCATGTTCTGCTAATGTGTTAACTTTTTTCCCCACCAGAAATTCTAGCAGTCATACTTTGCCACACGGTTATCAACAAAAATTCACAAACTGCATTTACATTTATTGAAGTGATACATTCAAGTTGTATTCTTATTCAGTGATACTCTTATGTCCACAAGTACAAATTGTTGCAGTGAAAGAAATAAAGAAAAGAAAGAAAAAAAAGACCTCTATAAGGGGTTAGAAAATTCTTATTCTGATCATGAATTGTGATTCTACATCTATCATCATATTACAAGCCAGATTGCTAAGTATACACACCTGGCATAATAGCAGCTAAAGCTAGTAAAAAGCCTCAAATTTGGGGATACTTATGGGAGAACCGTTTTAGATAAAGTGTGTTTTTTTGCAAATAAATAAATAAAACAAGATCCCAAATTTATGTTGAGAATGTAAACGATCAGAGCATATTTCTACCACTCTTTTGTGGGGGTAGTTTTATTTGTCAGTCCAGTTATTAAAATTAGATGGTATTAATACACAGTTTAATTGCATAATGCTTTTCTGGAGTTTCTGAATTCTTTGACTGGCAAATAATCCATGTTACAACAGAAATGTAAACAAGCAAACCTGCTCCTGCAAAACAAACAAACAAAACTTTGCTTCCCACCAGATTCAAATAAAAACATTCAACACAAATGCACATGTACAGGCATTTCATCCAAATAAAAATGATGGTCCACCCTACTTGTGACGTTCTTAAATGGCAGGTGCCGAGGCTGTTTGGGATGCTCTGTGATGCACCTACAGGAGGCTGGGGCGCCCGCCTCTTCTTTGGCATTTCTGCTGGCAGGGTATTGGAAGATGGTCCATTCAGCATGTTAAGACTACCTGATGTTTGTTTGTTGAGATCAGGAGATGTTGGAGCACTTAATGCCCCATCCTGTAAAAGACTAAATTTAATCAGCTTTGATAGATGCAACTGCTAAATCTTAATCATATTTTTTAGCATCTCCTTTCAAATAAATCCACTTCACACATACCAATTCAGATTTTTTCTTTTGTCTGCGGAATAAACTGAGGAATCCTCTAGTCTTCTTCTTCTCCTTCTTTGGCAGCTCTGTATATCATGGAATTATTGATAAGTAAATGTATAGCAAGAACATTTTGTTAGCTTCATAACATAATTACCCAACTCATACACAAATGAAGAAAAGAGTTGGGGTACATTGAATTCAGGAGTTTCTTTTCTAACAGAGGTCTGGGCTACAAAACAATAATGAAAAGTATCATATAGTTTTATATTGTGATAAATATACTAATTATTAATATTGATGTTTATGTGTGAAATCACCACACACAGGACATCTTACAGCTGTAGCCATGATGTGTCCCAATATTTTTGTCCATATTAGTTCATAAACATATATATTTTTTACATTTTTATGCATTTGGCAGATGCGTTTATCCAAAGCGACTTACAGTTATTACAGGGTATTGATTACAACCTGGAGCAGTGTAGGGTTAGGTGCCTTGGTCAAGGGCCCTTCAGCCATTGCCTACTGGTTAGGGTGGGATTTGAACCTGCAACTCTCCGGTCTTAAGTCCAACGCTCTAACTACTAGAGTTTATTGGGATTGTTTTCTTCCTAAGAGAGATGTGAAGAAATTAGATGGATAGTTGTAGTAGAAAAAAATATTTAGCCATAGCATGAAAAATATTTTAGAAATTTAGGAGGTAGAACATTCAAAATCATAGTAATAGATGAAAATTTAAAAAAAAAGTCAAAGTTGAGAGAAATTAAGTAAAAATCTTCTGAGGCCTTTTGGAAGCAAAGATAACAATTATTATGATATTTATAATTATTGTTTTGTAGCCCAGATCCCTGTTAGAAAAGAAACACCTGAATTCAATGTGTCCACATACTTTTGTCCAATTGTATTTGAGTTAGGCAATTATGTCATGAGGCTAATAATTTAATTAAAAAAAAAAAAACAGCATGTGCATGTCTAGGTGTGTTGCTGTACCTTCTGCTGGAGGTGGTGAGATGACTTTGGTTGGAGTGTCAACTGTTAAAGACAGACAAAAATGTTATTGTTTTTATTATCGCTGATCTGATGATGATGACGACAACAATGGATCTACAAATGCCAAAAATATTTACCAGCAGGCATTATACTGTTGAAATTGCATATTTAAGACATTTCATGTTATTTCCATAATGTAGTTCAGATTAAAGCAAGGAGAAAACTTAGAATTGTCATTAATAGGTTATTTATGCTATTATTTTACTTTACAGTGCCTTGCAAAAGTATTCGGCCCCCTTGAACCTTGCAACCTTTCGCCACATTTCAGGCTTCAAACATAAA
>JAQQZY010143893.1:0-16283 GCA_030068375.1 Ostorhinchus rueppellii
AAATAGTTAAATATCTGAGATCATTGTCTGATGTTATAAACCTACATTCAATGCTACAATGCAATGAGCTCTGACTAACCAGGTCTCTGAGCTGCTGGAGGAGCTGCAGAATATCCAGAAGTTTCTCCTCTACCAGCGACAGACGAACTCTCTCCGTCTCCAGCATCTGGAGCTCCATCTGCAGCAGCTCGGTTTCCTCTGCTTTCTGCTGCAGCTCCTGCACCAGCGCCTCCTTCATCTGGAAGACAACACAAGCCTTTTTAGCAGCGGCTCCCAGATGGTGGAACGGCCTTCCATTTGTAGAAGATGACGGTGTTTCCATGGTAACTACGGAGCCTCTCAGAGTCCCAATGGGTCATATCTGATGACCATGAGAAGCTGAAGAACTGTATTTTACACCAATTATTTACATATTATTGACGTTCAGAGGCTCCGTAGTTACCGTGGAAACACCATCATCTTCTACAACATTGATTCATCAGTAAAACCCATGGAGTTGGATCAATGACGGTGGATGGACACACTGGGTTTATGTTCAGTTAATGAGAGATTGGACTGAAAAAGTCACCTTTTCATAACAGGGCTTTAAATTATGCACAGATCTTTATGGTTGAGAAGTTGGGGATGTGTATGTGTGTTGTTTATTTGCAATTTTTATTACTGTTTTTTTTTTATGTGTGTTTTTTGTTGTTTTTTTTTTTGCTTTTATTTATAACACTTGCAATGTGGGTGCCTTTGTTAGTGAGGCACTGGTCTATATGTTTGTTATAAATGTGTGTATGTTGACAAGTATATGTGTGTATATGAAAAAAAGGTTAATAAATATATTGTTTAAAAAAAAAGAAAAAGTCATCTTTTCTGTTTTGATACAAAAACCTTTGAATTTCTGAGCTTCTCTGAACATCTACATGATCAGTCCATTTAACATTGGAAAAGAGATGATTTTCACAAGAAAAAATGCACAATTCAGTGGATAATATTATAATAAATGGTGATAACTCACTTTGGAAAAGTTAACTAGGGAGAGAAAAAAATCATCTGGGAACTGACACAAAAGTCACACTGGGTCGTTATGGGTTAAAATACTCGACTTGTCTTTTCTCTTTCTTCAGCCAATGAAAAAAGACCATTCAGTCCCGAAGCAGATATCTTAAAACAGTGTAGTGTGCCTTTTTAAAACAGACTACATTTGTAGTTGTACTTCTGAGTAAATGTGTGTGAGCCCATGACTATTCTCATCATTCCATGCACATTTAGTCATCTAGTAAGAATTTACTGCAACAGACTGTTATGTTCAGTATGAATCGTGTTCAGTGTTGGTGTGTTTTCAATAATTTGTGGACTAAACACAGACATTGGGTTTTGGGTCTGATCAGTTTCTGTGTTTGAGACCGAAAAGTACCAAAGTGTGGCGATATTTGTAAAACTGTGACATCCAGAACTGACACGAGATCCTTCATAATATATCATTTTCTGCTTACGTGCATGAAAAACATTCTAATATAATATACACGTCTCCGTTTAAACACGTGTCAGTGGCTGAGGTTGGACTGAGTTGGTCGGTGTCTGCCAAAAATAGTGGAAATCCCTCCAGTGCACCTTTACGTCATGGTGTAGTGAAGGACAAAGGTCTCACCCCACACATCCTGCACATAAACAGAGCCTCACAGTCACCACTTTGTTTAGTTTGAGTTTTCCTCTCTGAGTGCTGAGAGGTTCTGGGAAGGCATTACGTCACAGTCCCCCTTCTGCCGCTCTTCCTGTGTTGTGAAAATACTACTCGGGTGGAACGGAGAGCTTTAATTTATGATATTCCTAAGTGTCATGCGGGACAAGGGTGGGTTTAGGGGGTGGGGTGTTTCTGTGGTCAGCTCCAGTGAGAAACAGCTGCGAACACACCCACCCACACACTCAGTCACACACATGGAGGCTCTGTAGCTGCTGCTGGTGGTTTGGTTCGGTACAGGATCATACCGCTGCTGTGGTTTCCCATTCAATCCCTCCACTTTCATAACAACCTTCAGCAGTCCTCTCTAATCGAGTTGAACACTGTTCACTGAGCCGCAGAGCGACTTAAGATGTAAAGCAAGGCAGAACGTTGTCCAGAGGACTGCTTAAAGGTGCAGCAGCCCACCCTGCTGTGATGGAGGTCTGCGGTTTGTACCTGGTCCATGTCGATCTCAGCCCGGCTCTCCTTCAGGTCCAGCTGTTTATGTAACCTGGTCACCCGCTCGAGGAGCTCCACCACGGCGCTGCAGCTCTCCTCGCTTCTCGAACTCCCATAGTTCGACATCAACTTCCTGAACGCCTTGTCATCACACCTGAGCAAGCACAAAATGATCAGGTGATGAGCTCACAGTGTTATATAAAACATCTGTGTCCGTCTGATCTGTGACGGCTTTGGATCGAGCACTGACACAGAATCATTTAGAATTTGGTAAAGCAGTAGTAGAATGCTGGTATGAATGGGAGTCATTAGTGAAGGTCGACTGATACAGGTGGATGCTAAGGCGGATGCTGATTTTTAAAAACTTGGCCAGCCCATAACCGATATCTACAGCCGATATTTGAGGCCAATTAGTTTTTTTTTTTTAAAGCACATTGACCATGAAATATAATTGAATCACAGAGATAATTAAAATTTTAAAGCAGCAATATTAATGAACTTATTAATACTATTTAATAGTAAACGTTTTTGTGTGTCTGTATGTGGACATCCAACACAAACAACGACCAAATATCCACCAATTTAAACTGGTCTATAAACAGATGGTCTGGTTCCAGTATAAAGCTAGAGGGTCTTAGTACTGATGTAACATCAATATTCTGTCTTGTCTTACTTTGTTGTTCCTGTTTTTATTTTTTTGTGTTGTTATTTTCTGTTTGATTGCTGCTGTTATTTACTTCATTGTGTATTCATTTGTGTTACCTTCAAGGATTTATGTATGTATGTACTTACTAGTTACTTACTCACTTACTTAATTTATTTACTTTTCTGGTATATTAATATGGATGTGTGTGTGTGTGTGTAAGGATGATAAGTGAGGTTAATTACTTACAAAAGATCAAAGTGACTTGACATTTCACATATTATGTCGATAGGAAGCTAAAGGACAGACTGTTGTGTGGGAAGGGGTGGGATTAAACTAGCTCTACTTCCTCCCACTCCTTTTTGAATGTGTAAATGATGCCATGTATAAGTTTTTGTTTTGTTTTTTTTCCATGACTTCTTGCTACCCATTTTACTTCTGACTAAGTCTTGTTGCATATTTGAAATAAATAAAGAAAACAAAACAATACAAATACACATAGGACTCTTTTAACATTAGCTGAACTTCAAGTGCAGCCCACACAGGTGCCTGATCAAATATCTGATGACATTTTAATTGCTGATCAAATATCGGCTTTTGAGAAAAAAAAAGGTCGATATTTAAAAAAAAAAAAAAAAAAAAAATCAATATATGCCCGATATACTGTATCGGCCGACCAATTTATCAGTCTACCTCTTGTATTAGCATCTATCAGTCCTCTGATACCGTTGAGCTGTAAGTGTATTCTGCCTGAGCTCAGTTCTTGTGAATATGATAAACCAGAATTGCCCAAACTTCTGTAGCTTATCCAAACCTGGTGACAGGCTGCACAGTTTGGTGAGAAAGTCTGACTACATTCATTATTGGCAGTGTTTGTAATGTCAATTAAAGTCTACCTACAATCACAGATGACAAATTTTAAAAATATGCATGTTTCAAACATTCAGTGTAAACTATCCTTAAAAGAACTAAATCCCCCACATCAGGATCTTTAAATATGAACCTTGTGCAGTGACATTACAATCACACGCTAATATTAGTATTGATTGTGATTCAAATAACTGTGCAGCTCTAGCTTTAACTATAACTATGAATAATACACAAGGGGAAGATTAAGTAGTTCTCTCTCTATAAGGAACACCTGCTGCAAATTAAATGCAAACTATAAATTAAGCTTATTTCCTGGCTGTTAGATTAAATAATTACACACTCGCGTATACATTTTCACATTATTCAACCCATGAGATAATAATCGGAGCCACGTCAGTGAGGGTTATCGTCTGTTACTGGGACACTGTCGGCTGCGGAACTGATAACTATGATGATGTTGTACCTTTCTCCACAGCAGGACAGTCTGGTTAGGATCTTCTTCACCTCGTCCACCTGTCTCTGCTGGTCTCCGGTCCACTTGTCCTCTTCCTCGTCTGAGGCTGCCTGGCCTTCCACTGAACGAAACAGCTGCTCTTCCACTGGAAAACACAACATGACTTTGTAACGAAACATACATTTACAATCCACTCATCAAACCAGGAATTCATAGAATTTGTCAGTAGAAATCTGTAGAAGATGCTGTATGCTGGGACTATGGCTGTGACTGTGGAGTAGGCAGAGGTGGACAATCCCAGCTCCATAGAGTAAAAGTCCTGCCATGGATTTGTTCCAACCATTCACTGAACCGGCCCATTTTAATGAGCATAATGAACTGCTCATCCAGGTAGATGAAGAGATAATCAGTGGAAGCACCTGCGTTCAGTGAACAGGTAGAACTAATACATGGCAGGACTTTTTCTCTATGGAGCTGGGACTGTCCACCTCTGGGAGTAGGGCTGCACAATACTGGCAAAACGTGCTATATGTGATGTGGATGTACAGCATTGCAATAACAATAATAATGCAATATTTCTCTTTTACCTAAAGAAATACCAATTTGACGTAAGAAAAGTATTTTTGCGTTGGCAAGAGGTAGTTTTTCCAAGTGTTGCGAAATTGGTATATCATGCAAAACTGCAACGGAAAGACCTTTTACCGCATCTAGAGTCACATGAATTAAAAAAAAAAAAAGACAGATGTTGACAGATGTTACAAGAGAAGAAGAAGAGTTTAAAAGAAACCTATGTGAGGACACACCAGGAAACTAGGGTTGCATGATATCGCCAAAACTTATGATATGTGATATGGATGTACAGCACTGCGGTAACAATAGTATTGCGATATTTTTCATTCACTTAAAGAAATACCAATTTCATCTAAGAAAAGTGTTCCTTAACAATGCTAAAACGAGCCAATTGCTTGTATGCTGAGATATTGCGAGAAGGACCCCAAAGCTGAAAAGGTAACGCCTCTGACCACAGCTGACAGGAGCGAGGAGCCATGAAAACAGCTGTTCTTACTTTTATCCGGGGTCGTCACTGCCTGACCCGTCGGCGAACAGCGATCGTGTTGGGAGTCTGAGCAGCATCTCTGACCCATCCTGCTGCTGCCTCCGCTGAGCTGCTGCTGCTCTGCTCTGGTGCTGCTTGGGAGTTGTAGTTTTGACACTTCTGACCTGAAAGACAGCACATTTTGGGTTTCTATTAACAGCTGTTTGAGGACACATTCTGTTGAAATTCATGACCCTGTTGGTGCCTCCGTGAACCTCTCTGCACATTAACTGACTTTGACAAAGGAGCTAAAACTCTACCCATCACATTTACACAGATGAGAAGTGTTCGGTCCAAACCATTTGACAACATCAAAGAGAACATATCAAGTAACACAAGGCAGTGTATATTAAGCCACATCTACAACCGCCATGATAATTTTATAGAGGCCTGTGATGTTGTATGCCAAATCTGGGTGGGGTAATTGAAGCCAGACATTGTATCTCTGAGGCATTTTTACAGTAAAGTGGGTCAGTGGTAGAATAGCGCTATTAGTGCGCAGGAGTTAGCTTCGAAGATGTGAGCAGAGCAGCTGACATTAGTTTGAACAAAATGCAAACAGAAAGAACGAACATCACTCTGCGCTCACTATGACATGTCTTTTTATCTGCAGATGAAAAAAGCATGTGACTTTTATATATGTCCATCAGTCCTGATTTTCCCTACGTCATGGGTATATTAGAGAAAAACCTGCAGAAAAACCTGAGCCTGCAGTTTGCCGATCAATCGTTGGGTAATGGTTTGAATTTGCTAGGTTTTCTCCTGCTGTCTGCTCTTTTGTGTTGGGGGGAAATCCGATAGGGGGCCTTCGTAAATCACAGAGTAAGTGTTTCCAGATGATGATGTCTTGCTGAAAAAAAAAAAGAAAAAAAAAAAGTGAACATTTCAAAAAGGTTTTCAGCAGCCTGAAAAAAAAAAAGTCACGGTGTGCTCATGCTTATATCCTGTTGGCACAAAGCAAACTATGCACTAAGACAACATTATACTTTGTATGTGCATACAACTATAGTTTTCTTTGTGCAAAAACTATGGAGAAAATACTGACTTCACAGAAAGTCAATAATTGCAGCATGATTTCAGGCAATCAATCAGAGAGGGCTGAGTCGTGTTTGAGTTATTGGGGGGCCGAGGCGGAGCGGCAGCTGCTGCACTCGGACCAAACGTGGAGCTGCTGCGCTGTAGTGAACGCACACAAAACTCACAGTGGTTGCTGTGGAGACTCTGACTCTGGAATGAACTAGTGCAGGGCTTTTTCAAATGCAGGCTTCGGTGTGACTAATTGCACTTTAATTGACAGAGGTTGAAGGGAGGCTGCAGCCTGTGTTCGGTGAGTACTGTGGCGAGGCCAAAAAGCCTTTGGCTGGCATGTATAGAGGTAGAAACGTCTTTGTGTCCGCACTGACAAAAAGGGCTTTTAAGCTTGTCAAAAGAGAGACAAAAAAAAGGAGTTGCCGGCTGTTATGTGGCCGCCAGTTTCAACAAGATGAGCAGAGACACCTGAAAGAGTTCCAGACTGACAGACAAACTTTAAGTGGTCAGACTGTGGTCGACAGTGGGCTGGGACTACATTTGATCACTCTTTCATTAGACAGGCGTCACTGCTTTTGCCAGTGATCCAAATGTGAAAGAGGGACTGACCTGCCAACGGTTCAGAGAGAAAAGTACAAAATAACCATCTTAAATAAATGGTGTAAGGTTACAAAGACACATTACAGCCACAGTAGTCGCTTTTCCACTGACCCTCAAATTGTGTGAATAGAACTTGGGCATAAAAATGTATCTAATGGAGAAACGAAATTTTCACCAATACTCTCATTTTTTGATAGAAGGTTTCAGCGCTGGCAAGAGGTGGTTCTTCAGGTGTATTTATATATATGATGGTATGTAGGTTTCATCATAACTGTAATATGTCTAAATGCGGACAGTGTAGGAGTGTGTGTGCTAGGAATTTACATTTATACGAGTGGAAGAAGTATACATGAAAGGCTGCATTTAATTTTTTCCGTTTTTTTTTTTTTTGTTCTTATTATATGATGAAATCTCATACATACATTTATGTAAGGTGAAAGCTACTCTCATGGCAGTCTTGTTCTAGACTGTTAATGACCTGTCTTTTGTTGATAATGGCAATAAAGTAAAAGACCCCATCAGTATTATTGTCATAAAGATGTTCCTGTAAATGTCTGACCCTATTCTGACTATATTGTTTTATTTTGTGAAACATTACAACTTTATTGTGGTTATACCTTGACTTAAATATTATACATGTTTAGCAATAATCAATAATCAATACATAATTATCAATGGTAGGCTCTTACCTATTTTGAGTTAAATCCATGCATTATTTTTCTTCATCTTATCATTATTATTGCATGTTATTAATACTACTTAAAAAATAGTAAAGCCTCAGTTTAAATGTGCAAAAACAATGACATAATACTAAAATATAAGTCGTATACATAGTAATCTACCTTGTTTGTCTTGTCTTAATATCAGTTTCTTCATTTGATGGAATATTTGCATGTAAGAAGGTGAGGTCCTACAAAGAAAACACCACATAAAACAGCAGAATATGGGATGTGTGGCTTTTAGTTTCTGTCTTAAACGTCATTGTTATTATTGTTTCATGAAGTGAGGAACAGGAATAGTCTGCAACTACTTCCTGTGAGTCAGACTGAGTAAAATATATTCATAAACCTGGTAAAATTAGAAACATTGATGGCTTGAACCAAAGCTCTTTCAAATCCCAAACACTACATGCCTGAATTGTTCCCCCTGAAGCCACTGTGTGGGTACGTTTGACTCCACATGTGAAACGTGGATTCTTCTAGTTCTGCAGAAATGTGCTTCCACAGAGCAGTCACTGACGGGATAGATGGTACCCTGGGAATGTTGTGTCATTTGTTTCTTGGTTCATGGCCCCATATCACAGACTGGTCACTGGATCAGAACCTACTTATGGTCCCTCGCACTCGTTTCAGGACTTGAGGAGACCGCTCCTTCCAGGCCGTTGTGCAGAGGTTCTGGAACCTCTGCTGATGTTTTTAAGAATAAACTCAAACCCTCTCGTTTCTCCAAGCATTTTAACGGCAATAAATTAAGGGTTATAAGACCATCCTGTTTATTTTAATTGAGACCTTTTTGTGATTGTAATTTTATCTGCGTTTTCTATTTGTATTTTATTGTCTTTTGTGAAGCACTTTGGGACTTCTCTTGTCTGTGAAGGGTGTGATGTAAATAAACACTGCTTGCTTGCATGTATTGAACAGTGAACTGATGTGTACAACAACAGCAGAGACTAAAGCTACAGTATTTGCATACAATTTGTTGGAAACTTTTCCTCCCTTTTGGAGGAAGCGCTACACGTGAGGATAATAAATACAACATTTCCTGTGACCTATTCAGCTTCCTGTATCAAAGGCATCCCCTGGTTGCAGTTAACCTGTGCTTCAACATTCAGGAGAAACTGAATGCTTATTAAAGGTTATTATGAGCAGTATAATAATAGCTTGGAAATGCAGTTGTGGTGTGGTTTAACACAAGTATTTCGTAGGCCATATGATGTAGGTCCAATTATTACAACATGCCTAAAGGCACGCACAGAGCAGTAACAGTGAACATGAAAAGCTGCTTGTGCTCTGTCAGAGCATTTCTAATTAATAGGATCCTGTATTCTGCCATATTAGCAAAAGTCTGAAGCCGCTCCTTTGGCCTGTGGGAGGTAGTCCAGATGTTTGTTGTTAGAGCCTGGACACCCGGTGTCCTCCCTGTGTTTATCACAGAGCAGCGCTGAAGTGAATGTTCCATCAACACACACCCCCATCACTCCTGCCCCTCCTCCACTCCCTGAAGTGCAGTTTCCTCTTTCAGGTGTAATCGGTCAATGACAGTGGGCCTTTTCTGCAGAGGTTAAAAATGAGGGCGTGCAGTAAACCTGAGTTTGAACTTGAAGTTCACTGCTCCTTGGTGCCCTGCAGCGTGACAAGATGGGTGAAGGGTCATGTTTATAGAGCTGCAGTTATTAATCAAGTCCTCTTGGGTCACATTTACACAATGAAGTGGTCTCTAGGATACAAATAAAGCAACTGTAGGGATGTGATTATAGTGTAGTAAAGGCTGAGCATGATGAGAAAGACATGCACATAGTACACATGATACGTGATGGATCAAAAGAACATCTAAAATCAATATACTAATAAAGCTGCTGTGAAAGAGTTCATATGAAAAACTGACATGTGCTTCTGTGCTTATATTACATTTGTCAGACTGTGTTGTTTGCTAAAATTAGCCACTTCCATTTCGAAGCTAACGGACAAAACTGTCACTGAATCACTGACCCGAGGCCTCTACATAGACATGTAGTGTACAGCCTGTTGCCATGGATGCAAACAACCGACACAGTCATTATGGTAGAAATGGTGATCAGTGAACAGGGTGTTACCGTGGACGTAGGCAACAGAGGGTACGACAGAGTCCAGATTTTCATGAATCCACAGGGAACATGGAAAAAAGAAATGGAAAAGCTCAATGGGAATGAGAATATGTTTAGTTTTATATACAAGTAATTCTAATATGAAAAATAAAATAGAAAAAATAGCCCAAAATCGGTCATTTACAGGACTAAAGGCTACTCATCCTCTTATAAAATAAACATTGCATAGGAATGTGATGGGTTAAGTGTCATTATTCTGGGACTGGGGATGGGACAAGAACTTAGTGTTAAGTGAAAAAACTTCGACAATATTATGACAATCACACACTTCTGTATTTGTGGTTTGTGGGTTTTTTTAAAATGGTGTCTGTCTGAGGTCTGAGGAAGAGCCACTGTGCTTGAAATGTCACAACAAAATAAATCTTTTAATGGGAGCTATACTGGTGTACAGGCTGAGGACTGTAACATTTACAGAGCGTAGTTAAGCTTTCCTGAACAGGCAGAGTGTAAAGAAACCCCCAAAGTCAAACAAACCAGGGTGTTAAAAGTAAAAGGGAAATATACAGGAGTGAAGTCCAGCGAGGGTGGGTGGCATAAGTTTATAAGATATTTAGCGTGTGATGTAGTCCTGCTGATGTCAGCATACCTCTAAACCAGAGAGAAGGAGAGCAGGGCAGCGGTTCAATGTGGAAATGAGCCCACTTGGCAGGGTGGGGGTTTGTGAATGCTGTTGAAGAACAGCAGTGAGGCAGCAGCAGCAGAATGCCATGGGTCCCACACATCCCTCCAGTGGGTGCTTTTCATGTCATTTAAAGGGGAGCAATGCCTCGGCAGCACCTGCTCCATACAATGCTGCAGGCAGATAAATGGTCCACTGGACCCTCCTATCCCCTCCACTCTGAGGCGCCATGCAGAGCGCATGAAAAGGCTGGGAGATTATGTGTCCCCTGAGCCCTGTCTTCAGAGGGCCAGGGGTGAGAGGCATACAGAGACTGAGTCTGCAGGCGTCCCTTTAAAATGAAAACTGAGTTTTAAAGTTCAACACATATGACATACTAGCTTCTGTTGAACCAATTATATGAAAGTTCTGTCTTCTATTAGGGTGTAAAGTCCACACTACAGATGCACAGGTAGGATCAACACTGGCATAGAAGACGTCACTTCACTAATGGCAGATATTTACCTGTTGTGTTGTTTCATTCTTGTAAGACTGAATTTATGCTCAGGTGAGTATGATGAAGAGCTGGAGCTAATGATTGAGCTGTACATTTATTTTGCCAATAAATTGATTCTTTGGTCCAGAACATGTGAGTAAATGGTGAAAAATGTCAGTCATTGTGTCCAAAAGCCCATGGTGTGTCACTAAAATACCTTGATGATCCAAATGCACAAAGATATTCAGTTTACTGTTGCAGAGGAAGGAAAATATAAAAGACTCACATTTAAGAACTAGAAATCAGAGATTTTTTATTTTTACTATTTTATCTTTAAAAAGTTTTAAAAATGGTTAGCAATTTTCAAAATAGCAGCAGATTAACTAAACACTAAAGATCAACTAGCAACAATATCCAAGTAATCACTGCAATTCTACTTCTATTAACCTGTATAAAAGATGGGGTAAATAACAACAGACAAAATAAAACAACATAATAAGTAACACATAATTCTACAGTTACATTATTTTGTGCAGATGCAAAGATTTCATCTAAGTAAACCGATACAAAACACCTACAATTTGCTCTTCCTTCTCTACATTAAACCACTTTACAAAATGATGTGTCACAACAACTGCTATTTAATGAGGTGTTTGATGTTGGAACTACTTAAGCTGCTACAGAAATGACATTCAAACAGAGCCTAGTGGATAGGTAGAGGTAAAGGTGTAGAGGTATAACCCAGTGGTGGAACCAAGAGGACGAGAAAACTAAAAAGCCATTCACATGCAGAAAGAAGACAGATATCTTGTCAAGATCCTCCTGGTGGAACAGGAAGAAGGCCATAACAAAGAACCTGACTTAAGACTGATGGCCCATCTTATAAACAACGGCTTTCAATTATAGATGATAGACTTGTCATGGAACATCTTACATATAAACTGAAGCTAAAAGGTAATCTCTGTGAAAAACTGAGGAAAATGGCTGACATTCAGGGAAAATCTAACTATTAATGGACCTTAAAATAATCGAACATAAACACAGGCTGTTCTTTATCTGTTTATCTATTTCTTTTTGAGTTTTTTGTTTCTTTGAATGTAATGTCAATATGAAAAACAAAATAAAAAAAAAAAAAAACAAAAAAAAAAAAAAAAAACAACCGCAACTAAAAAGCCATGCAGAGATCTGAACCACTCGGTGCCATTTCTATTCTTCATGGAACAAAAGGAAAACAAAGAGCTCAATGAAGCCATTCCTCTCTTCTGGGTCTTACAAAACACGGCTGTCATTTCATGAACAAACACTTGAATATTTGCTTCTTCCTCCAGATGGTGGTCTTTCCTCCCCCTCATTTCTCTTTGTTACTTGCTGTGCTTCCCATTGTCTAATCTCTGTGGCACAAAAAGCTCTGCTGACTGATTTACATACACCTTATCTTTTTTAGCAGAAAAAGAAAACAACAGAGGTAAGAGTGACACTTGTAGATCGCTAGAGTTTTGGTTCCTGCTCAAAGTTCTGGTCCCTGCTCTACTCTAACGTACAATCCAAAGAAATCACAGACATGTTATGTAAGAACACCCACACATCTAAGGTTTCATACTTCTGCTGAGATGTTGATGGAAAGAGGAAAGGGGGTTTTTAGATGACAAAACTGTACATCAACACACCCTTTAAATGAAACTTAGATCACACATGTTCACTATAAATATGAGTGTTATGTCTGGACATCGGTTCAGATCATATAAGGCACTGTGAGCGTCAACAGTTGTGATCGCCATGTCTTCTGTGTTTACTGTCCGTACCTCCTGCATTAGGGGACCAACAGTAACAACACTGAACTCAGGCATCACAATAAAACACTGCCATTATGAATTTCACTAAACAAAGGATACATATAATTTCAACATAATCTATCATTGAAAGATGTACTAGTTTTTTTTTGGTTTGGCTCAATTTGCATCAAAACTCCAGGAAGTGTTTAGTTTTAGGCAACAGACATGGTTTGTTTAGAGCAGGGGTGGGCAATTAATTTTCTTAAGGGGCCACATCAGAAACTTTGACAGTTGTTATGGGCTGGACCAATATGCTTGCAGCTCAATATATACTGTGATGATGATACAATGAAAATGTGGAGCATAGAACACACCGTAGAAATCCATGTCTTGTTAAAAAACTGCATTCTGAATAAATATTTCTTATTTTGGCATTAGCTGACATCTTTATGGGCTGAAACTGACCAACAAACCAATCAGTGCATAAGCCTTATGCTAAGTAAGGAAAGTATGCATGAAAAAAGATTAATTTAGCAGATCCTTCAAAATAAAAGCAGTGCTGTTGTATTGGTTGCATCTGTTACAATGATTTACATTTGGATTGAGTTTTAATTTGCCAGTGACCTCATGGGGGACAGCTGGGGTCAGCCATCGGGCCGCATGTGGCCCACAAGCCGTACAGTGCCCTGGTCTGGTTTAGAGTCAGAACAAGATTGTGTTTTAATTTAACTATAACTCAATACACAGTGACTCATATTTTAATCACACCTTTTCAGAGTTGTTGTGTATTTTAAAGGTTCATATTTTTATCAAACCCACTTTTCTTAGTCTGTGCTAAGAAAATGGGACATAGCAGCACAGGAAACATCCTGCAGGGGGCGGAGCCTGAAGTGGCTCCTGTGCATTTAAAGGGCCAGTGCTCGAAACCACCTTTCTGGTGTCATTAGTCAGAAATAGGGTTGAACATGGACCTGTGGAGCTGAATGAATGAAGAATTCAGAGCCAAGCAGAACATTTACAGTTTATGGAGACAACAGGGACATGTGGGAAAAGGAAGAATTCTATTTTAAAAAGCTAAATATCACTCCTTTGAAAGAGTTTTGTCCGCAGTAAATAAAATATATAATAAATATCACTGTTTTAACCAAATGCTGTTCATTGCTGAACTAAGCACTGTCATTACCTAAACCTGCCATGGTTAGGTAAAGACAACTGACTGTGGTCATGTGACTATTTTCATTAAGTTTCAGTGTTAGATTTGTGAATTCTTACATTTTAGTGTGTGTTTGAGTGAGTTTTGTTTTGGAAAACTATCATTTGTTGACCATAGCTCTCTACATCTTAGACAATACAAAATTACTCAATGGAGGAACTAGAACATCACCTGTTGGTTTCTGAAGGGCTGTTTTGAAACCAGAACTTTGTAATTTAGCTGTTTCATTGTTGGATTTTTGGAGATGGATGTGACTATATTTAGACAAAAGAGGAACCAAGGGTCAGAACCATCTACAAGGCATCATAGGCAAGTGTTTATTTTTATTTTATTTTTTTATTTTAACATGTTTCTGAGGCACATCGAAGAACAATCAGAAATCCTATATTTATGTAAGACCTGTCAGACCTGTCAATCAAAGCCTGACGCAGCACACATCCCTCTATTTGACCTGGGATGTTTTAACGGAGCAATAATGTAAAGATGGACCAGATCAACAGGATCTAACTAGAATAAATGAGACTGGAATGACTTAGTGTTTTAAAAGATACATTCAGTGTAAATCTGTGGGAGCCATGGCTTTTGGGAGCCACCGCAGTGATCCTCAGTGATACTAATACTTTAAAATACTTCCACATCAACTTCATTTTACAGCTGAAGTCCAGCCCTTGTTTTCTCAAATTCAAATTGCTTTATTTTGTCATTGCACAATATTTCAGAGCAATGAAATCATCTTTCAGTTACAACTGTCCACGAAGACAGAACATTACATGAGGATACAGGATCGGTTATACTGGCAAATCGCAGGTGGGCCGCCCAGCACTTTATCAGAAGGAAAAATGAAAACACTAGGATAGGAGGCGAGAAAAAAAAAAAAGACATCACACTCCATCTCAACGGGGATGTTTTGTGATTATGGAAAAAAAACACCTCACCCCACATATTTAAGCACAGGACCCAAAGCACACGATGTCAATCAAATGGCGCAGCGCTTCCAAGCCCCGCCCCCTGTCCATAATGCCCATGCTCGACACTGAACAATCGCTACCATTTGCTAAGCAATGGAGTTGACTAACCTCGACAACAAAACAATTTCCAGGACAACACAGACTCCAGCTCACACTTCACACCAGCAAACAAACGCACCACATTCACTGATGCAAAACCTAACCACAGACATTTAATGATGCAGTTATTTCTTATACGCACAGTTTTTGACATAGCTTAATTTTAAGTTCACTCCTTTGACAATGTAAAAAAAAAAGACAAAAAAAAGCTTTAATTTTAAAATTATTTAGGGATATGGAAATGAGATGGTAGATATGCTTTTGTTGTTGTTTTTTATGCTATGTTGTGAATACTTGATGCTGTACACATTTAAATTGATGTAAGCAGGTATCAGGCGCAAAGGACAGGCAGAATAATAAGCTTTTGCTTCTAGAATATTCCTTTTTTTTGGTTTTTATATTCGTTATGGCTATTGTATTGGTTTGAGATTGATGTACAAACAAACCAAAAAATAAACTCATTCATTCATTCTTTCCAGAGCAGTTAAATTACTGTAAGGCTGAACTTTAAACATGTATAAATGTTGACTAGATGTTTGTTTTGAGTTGAGAAACAGTGAGATTATCTGTACCTGTGGTCTGGAGGAACATACAATGGCGCATTTTATTCTGGGTCCAGCCCCCCAGCCCTTAACTCTGTTCCTCTGAAATCCTGCAGACTTAATCTCATCACAGTCATGGGAATTTCTAATGATAAGCTGCAGGGTTAAAGTTACAAGTAAAGTTGATTATTTTCAGTAACATGTGGTCCAACCCTGAGACATCTAAGTTAATTCAGTTTAGTGACAAAATCCACATCGACTGGCAAATTTGTCTCAAAGTGTGTCTTAGGAGCAATGACAAGCACACACAGTATTTAACCCTTAAAGACCCAAACACCCACTGACGACCAAAACCATCTACTGATCTAAACTCTTTAATACCTGTGGATCCACTAATTGCATCAAGATATATAATAATTGGTGTAAAATACAGTTCTTCATCTTTTTATGGTCATCAGATAGGACACATTTGGATGTTAAGAGGCTCTGTAGTTACCATGGAAACACCATTGTTTTCTCCAATATTGATTCACCAGTAAAACCCATGGAGTTGGATCAATGACAGTGGATGGACACACTGGGTTTATGTTCAATTAATGAGAGATCGGACTGAAAAAGTCACTTCATTTTTCTCTCTTTTTGATTTAATAATATTCAACTTTAATCTTAGTTTTTATAAACATCTACATAATCAGTGAATTAAATTCAAGAAAAGACATGATTTACAAAGAAAAATGCAAAATCGGGCTTCAAAAGTGGTCACTCCACTGAAACGGTTCTGCTGGCTGTGACTGAAGCCTTAAAGTGACACTCCGGTTTTTTGGACATTGGGCCTCATTTCTGAGTCAGCCAGAGTGTAGCAAATGTGTAGAG
>JAQQZY010143897.1:0-16282 GCA_030068375.1 Ostorhinchus rueppellii
GCCTATTACGTGCAGGAACAGTTTGAACGACAACGGTTGAATCCACCCACAGGCTTCAGCTCTGTCAGTGGTCCGATCCCAGACTAAACAGTTCATGTGTAGTTTGGCCTGCCAGGATACAAAAAATACTTTAAATCAAAATATTTTCATCAGACTTGGTTGTTTATATGCGTTTCCACGTACCTTACTTATCATTGACTACTCCATAACAGACGAACCTTTTGGGTGTTTGGCATTTGGAAGTTTACACTGACTTCTTTGAAAGCAAAAACATACTTAAAGGTCAAATTCTGAAAGGGCTCCAGGCTCCATAATATCACTTCAGATATTCTCTGGCCTTTAGATGCTTCACACTGATTGGCTTGATTTATTGAAAGTCTAAATTTCAAAAGGCCCTCAGCCGTACTGTGTACGCTATGATAACTGAATGGGTAAATTCAGTTTTTTGTGCTTTCAGATAATCCAGTATATAAACCAGGTTGTGTAGATTTCAGCTTCAGTGATCTTGAAAATAGTAAATTCCAAAGCTTTGAAAGCTCACTGTTTACAAAAAAGCAGGTTAACATGGTGGAGTAAAGACTGAGGGCTATTTTTCTTGCAACAATTTATGTCAATATGGCCACAACTACCCCTAACGTTGATGTAGCCTCTGAGGAATTTAAAACAACTTTAAAATGAAGGTGATGATATCAAAACTCTAATTCATTCAATCGCATTTTTCTTCTTTATCATTTCTAATAAAAGCGCCTGGGAAAATTGTTTCCCAATAAACCTTTCTGAGAATGTCAGATAATCTTCTTACGCCTCTTAAAGTTGATGAAAGGATTGCTTCGCTCTTGGCAACAATTACATCTGAACAGAGTTTTTCTTTCGTCCATTCACAACAGTCCATTCACTGCTGACATGTTCTGATCCTCTATTTCTAGTATATCCTGTAAATATGAAAACCAAACCTTTGTGTGCGTTGTTAAAACCACGGAGTAACTGTAATTTTACATGCCTGCCATTAATAAAATGTTTTGTAGTTATAATAAGATAGTCAGTGCCAGCTGCATCTACCGAATTGACCCAGTTTTCACCCTGTGTCACACCTGAAGGCTTACATTTTCCAAACAGACCCAGCTTTTATGTAATAGTGTCTGTTCTCTATGGTTTAGAAATATGCATTTACAGCTTGAACTGTTTGTCCTCTTATTCCACTGCTTTTTTTTTGTCTCATCGTGTGTTTGTTAATTTATATTGAATGCTTTTATGTGTTGAATTTGTAAGGATTTGCTTTAAATTTACACAGTACATTTTTCAACCTGTTGTCTTCTGTATGATTAGATTTTACAGCTGTACAAAAACAAGTACTGAGTTTACTAGTTTATTTCCTCTGGCTGTGTGCTATGCGTGTCTTATTTGTGCTAGATTACTATTCCTTCAGCAGGTTGATGTTTTTTCTTTCAGGATACAATAGCCATTAAGAAGCGGAGCTCGAGAACAAGACGGATACGACCTGTCTCCACCAGGCTGAGTGAGTAGCTCGGAATATCCTCTTATCCTCCGCTCTCCCCACTTTCCTGCCTCATTCTGACCCCATCCTGTCTCTCTTCCATTAGTCTGTTTTCTGTTGAGTCTTTTTTTCCTCTTCCATCTCGTTCTCTCTCCATCTCCGAAAGTCTATTAACGACTGTTTTAATCTCGCTGAAGCCAAGTCTGTGTCTGTATTTCTCAAAGAAGTTTCCAGTTGTTTTAATGTGACGTTTCACAACTGAAGCTGAAATAATGGCTCCCTGTAATTCCCTTGTTCTCACTTTCATGCCCTCAAATCCTCTAAAACCTTTCATCTCTTTTTGCTGTCAGGCTTGTGCGATGACTCCAGCTCCTCTCCACCCCCGTCGGTGCCGTCGTACTCCTCGCCACTATCCCGCTCGGCCTCCTGGGAGGGCTTGTCAGAGTTACCTACACAGGGTTTACCTCTCCATCATGTGACTCGGGTTCGGCCGAGGCCTCCTCGAAGACACAAAGGAGGACACGTCCCTGCTGAGACGGTAAGACCATCCATAAATATGAACATCCATACAAGCATGTAAATGCACATGCATATATACACATAGTCATGTAAATGTGTATAGATGCACCGTTATCCATAATGTTGGAATAATTTAGTTTTGGTTTCAGAGTCTGCTTTCCAAAGGCTCCATATGTAAAGAGTTGTGAGATAACTTTTGTTATGATCTGGCTAATGATTACGTCAAGGAAGGAGGTTATGTTTTTGCTGGTGTTTGTTTGTTTGTTTTTTTGTGTGAAAAGTTCTGAATGGATTTGGAAGAAATTTTCAGGAATTGTTGGAAATGGGATATGGAAGAATTGATTAAAATTTGGGGGTGATCCAGATCACCGTCTGGATCCAGGAATTTTTTAAAGGTTTCTTTATCATTGGGAGATAGGGCATGGGGGCACTGAGCTGCCTTGGCGGAGGTCTGCGCTCTCTGAGTGCTTTTCTAGTTTGATTTAAAAAAAAAAAAAAAAAAAGATTTGCTTTGATTTTCAGACACATTCCGTTTTTTATTCCTATTCATACACATCAGTAATCACCTTCACCAGGTACAGTGATTACACGCTGAGTCCCAGGTACACTTTATCTATCAACAATAAATGACATTGTCACAGTCATTTCATGAGAAGAGATAGAAGTATTTAATTCCAACTTAATGGGCAACAGTGGATATTTGAATATATGAGAGTATAAACATAGATACAGACATACCCTCTATAAACATGAACATTTAGACATACATACGTACATACACACATTTACACATACGTGCATATATATATATATATATATATATATATATAAATAAATAAACTACCAGGATATATACAAGATAAATAACAAAAAGGGTGAAAATTGAAATAAAAAGAAATCTGGTATCTATGTAAATAAATATACATACATACACACATACATGTTTACACACACGTACGTTTACACACACACATACATAGACTTCCTAATGTTCATGGCCGCCTCTGGTTCTTGTGACTCTTGCTTCTTGTAAGAGGTAATCTATACAAAGTGGATGACTCAAATTGGATTATGCGATCTCTGTGAAGCCAGTGTAATCCATATTTATTGCATACAGAACATTTACAAATGAAGCTCGATGAACAAATGTCTCTAAAGAATTTGTGTGTGTGTGTCTCTGTGTGTGTACAGCACTGCAGTGAAAATGGAGGCATAAGCCCTCTTGATGACGGACTCCCAGATTTCTACACTAAAAGAGTCCTCCCTGATAGGTAAGTGAGGATATTTCATTTATAATCATCACATTTTGAAAAACTATGGTCTGTACTTTGTACTTGCTTTAAAACAGGTCATTCATCATCGTGAATGTTTTGTCACTTGTGAGGTATTTCTCGTAAAGCAGCTCTGCTCAGAGAGCTGCCTTTTCAACAATAACCGCTCACTGTGAATAGAAGTAGATACACTTATTTATTGTTTTTATTCTGGAATTGATTTCCAGTAACTACTTACAGTAAATTACACGGTTTAGACTATCAACACCTAGATCTCAGTTGTCAGAGTGTCCTTGAATGCAACAATAAAGCTTTAAACTAATTAACTGAACAACATCAAACACTCTTGACAAAACGTTTAAGCTGATTAAATGGAAATTTTCATATTGAAATGAATTGAAACCTATGAGGGACAATGATGGGTTTTCTGAGGAAAAATACAGCTGTGTAGAAAAATAAAAGTCCAATAAAATATGCTGTGGACAAAAATGCTGGTGTGCATCACACAAATATGATCATGATAAAAAATGTTCTTGTCAGTTGCTGTCAAAGACTGTCAGAATATAAAAATCAGATAAGTATTTCTTCCAAGTTTAAGGGCAGATTTTTCTTCCTGAGTCAGAACTGAAGAAACCAAACAGTTACTTGTGGTTTAAAATGATTATTTATGGTCAGAATGTGTCAAATATTTCAGAAAATCTGGAAGTAGAACATTTAAGTAGATTTTTTAAAATGGCATCATTAATTAAAATGAAGTAAAAACTAATTCTGAAGCATTTTATAAGCATGTTATCAGACAGTGTAAACAAAATTCCACTCTAAGACAGTGGTTCCCAACCTTTTTTGACTCGTGACCATTTTAGCATCACGCATTTCTGGAGACCTCAGACTTTCAAAACAGAGATTTATTTTTGCTAAAATGTATTTGTTTTTATTCATGCAATAGTTTGCTATACTGTTACAAATAAACACTAATTTTAGATGACATTTAGTCTTTATAATGTACATTATTATGGACAGAGGCAGAACAGTCAGGTTCAGATTACTGCACAAAGTGAGAATTGTATTTTCCTTGGTCAGGATATGTACAGTCAGTCCTGCTTGTATTTACAAGGCTGACAATTAAAACTGAACAAACAATAACTGAACTAGGAATAATGAAAGAGCTGCAGCATCTGAAACTGACCACAAGGAACATTTGACAGATAAACAGTACCACAGTGCTTCAGTTTCAGCTTCACAGTTTGTCGTGTTTTTGTTTTTTGTTTTTTTTTTATTTTGTTTTTGGTTTTTGGCAAGTTCTTTTTTTAATTTTTTATCAATTGATAGAAATTTCAGGTGACCCCACATGGGGTCCTGACCCCAAGGTTGAAGAACACTGCTCTAAGATGAAATAAAAATGTTTGCTACAGTGATATTTATCCCAATATACAGTTGCAAAAAAGGATTAGATCATCAAAAGTCATCAAAAACAATGGTTATGCAATCAAGTGCTAACTCCTGTGTGTATCATGTGACTAAAACAGAAAGAAAAGAAAACATGGAATGTCTAAAAGCACTGTTTTTGTCAGTACAATGCCATAGATATAGATGTAAGAACTGAAGTGATTTGGTTATTATTAAGAAAACATGGAAAATTGTTAGATATCAGCTCTGAACGTAAACTACTATGAGCTATTTTTGTTGTTATCACTATATTTACCCAAAGAAATTTACCTTTAGTTGTACCAGACATTAAAATGAACAAGAAAGTGAAGAAAATAAGGGTGGTCTAATCATTTTTTCCATTATGACAAAAAAATAAAAAATACACAAATTCACTGTGTCCCAATGCATTTGTCCATATACTGGAGTATCCTTACACACACAGAGATGATGTAGGAAGTCCACAGATACAGCAATGGATAAAACTGAAACATTCACCTACACCTTTTTAATAGTTTCTACACTTCCACATACAGTATGTCCACTTTCCTAAAACATTTGAACGTGTCAATTGATGACGTATTAAACTCTACTTTTTTTGCTGCTTTAAGCTGCTTTTCAATCACCACTTCCTCTAACGTTCATGAATACCCCACTCCATGTTCACCACCAGCAAAAATCTGCCCAACTGGAGCAAATTCTACAATTATTTAGATCAGGGGTCAACAACCCTGGTCCTCAAGAGCTACTATCCTGAATGTTTTAGATGTTAACCTCTTCCAACACACCTGATGGTCGTCATCAGGCTTCTGCAGGACTTGATGATAGGCTCATCCGTTAAATCAGGTGTGTTGGAAGAGGGATACATCTAAAACATGCAGGATAGTAGCTCTTGAGGATGAGGGTTGGTGATCCCTGATTAGATCCTCTATTGACAAAAATTCACTTTCACTTCAGAGTCTAACAAAAAAGGAGAACACCGTAGATAGAAGTATTTTACTTTCGACACTTAAATCAAACTGTTGATATATCACAATATTTGGATTTTAGCAGTTAGCTCATTTTATTTTTGGTTGCAGTGTTACCATCCACATAACAGTGGTCATATTTGATTTGACATGCCCATGTTTATAGAAATATATAGGTGAGGTTGTTGACATGTTGCACACTATTATTGCTGGTTTTGTACTTTATCAGTTATCATGAGAGAAGTGGTCCAAGAATTCAAGTACAGTTACTGTTATTAATATAGAGCTAGTTTCTAATACTGTAAGTCAGGGGTCTCAAACATGCGGCCCGGGGGCCAAATGCAGCCCACTAAAGGTCCCAGTGCGGCCCGTGGGATGAATTTGCAAAGTGCAAAATTCCAGAGTCAAGGCTGTTCAGGTTCCACGTACACACCAATATGCTCTCAAGTAAAATAACAGCATAAAATCCTTCAAAAAATAATGACTCCCTATTTTCTTCTTGGTTTGACGTGAAAAAAATATGACACTATGTCTATAAATAATGACAACTTAAAATTTTTGTCGTTATTTTAGTGTAAAAAGCTAGAAAAGCACTCTGAGAGCGCAGACCTCCACCAAGATAGTATTTGTATATTTTTTTAAGGTAGTGTTTATTTATTTATTTTTTGAAGGTAGTGTTTGTATTTTTTTTTTAAGGTAGTGATTTTTTTTTTTTTTTTTTTTAAGGTAGTGTTTGTTTTTTTAAGGTAGTGTTTGTATTTTTTTTTTAAGGTAGAGTTAGTACTTTCCTCCACTAGATGGTGGTGAATGACCTCATGCAGATTTGTGCCACCATGCCCTATCTCACAATGATAAAGAATCTTTTAAACAGTTCCTGGATCCAGACGGTGATTCAAAACACCTCCAAAATTTAATAATCTCTTCCTTGACCCAGAGTGGACATACCCTGAAAATTTCATCAAAATCTGTCCATAACTATTTGAGTTATGTTGCTAACAAACAAAGTTGGATGGTCACAAACAAACAAACGCACAGTAAAACATAACCTCCTTGGTGGAGGTAATAAAATTAATTTATGAAAATATTAACATTTATAAACTATCCTGTAACAATAAAATGTAAATAACCTGAACAAATATGAACAACCTGAAATATCTAAAGAAAATTAAGCATAATTTGAACAATTTTCTACCTGTTGCTAAGTGTTTCGGGTCTTTGTGGATCTGATCCATAATGCACATGTAGACATTGTAAGTTGAGGTACAATATTGTGAAAATTGTACTTATTTATCTTAAGAAATTTCAGTTTTTTTCTGGTTATTCACATCTTTTTTCGTTGGATAGTTTATAAAAGTAAGTATTTTTATGATTTAATGTGGGTTTTGTTTTTTTTTGCACTAAAACAAAGACAAAACTTTAGAGTTGTCATTATTTATAGGTTATTATACTATTATTTGACTGGTCTGGCCCACCGGAGATCAAATGGGGCTGAATGTGGCCCCTGAAAGAAGATGAGTTTGAGACCCCTGCTGTAAGTAAAGTACTGCAGTAGTCCAGCAGAACAGATCAAAACTGTCTGAAGATAGTCGACTTGAAATACTTCAGATTATTTTATGGATGCACACACACACACATACAAACAAACACAAACACACACACAGTAACATAAGACAAGATTCAAGAGGAGAGTATTCATGTAAATATAAAATGTGGTGTTTGGCTACACATGACATGATGAACTCCCATTAGGATTACAATACAGTGTTAATCTCTCTGATTTAGAAACCAAAGATGTCTGCATAGTTTTTATATATAACTGAAAATTAAGCTCAGAGCTGTTGTGAATAATAGAGCACAGGTTCAGATTACTGTATTTGTTTGGTTATTTTAATACTAAGCTTAAAACTCTGTAACGTAAAACTCTGCAAATAGGAAAAACGCTTGGACTTTACAGTGCTTGAGTTTAATAGTGCATTTTGCAATAAAGGAGAATATATCAGAGCTTAGATTAAAGGCAGCATGAGTCACTTTTGGCTGAAGTATTAAATGTTTGATGGTTGAAGAGAATATTGCATCAAGGTTTAACTGAAGTGTTCAGAAGGATTTGGAATTTGGAGTGTGAAGAGTTTTGAAAAAGTCATGCGATATTGAGGTGAAAATGATATAGAGACTGATAGTGTATGGTGTATGGTTTGCAGGGGTAAATTAGGTCTAAAAATATAAAAGCAGGGAGTGTGTGTTCAGACACAGACTGCCTGATGATTCTCCAGTAACATCTTTAACACAGATATCTTCCTGACAAATAGAACCAGTGAGAAGCTACATAAAAGGAGTGCATAGCGTCTTTCATGATAATTCAGTATATCAGGCTAGACATTTGGTGTGCATCTTGGCTGAGGCCTTATTTTAATTGGCTTATTTTTTAGTTGTTTTTTTTTTTTTTTCTGTTTTGCTGTTGAGTGCGTTTCCTGTCTTTGAAGTAACTCCACGTCAAGGTTCAGCTTGTTTAGCACGTCCTGCTGGCTGCTGCTTGTACATCCAGAGGCGAGTTTAGCGGGTCCTGCCGTCCATCATCTGTGCTCAATTAAAACATAACTTTCATCACGCTTTGATGATGACAGTTACTGGCTGGTGGGAGCATTTTAAGTTTAGTTGAGAAGACAGGATAGGTCAGCTGGTGATCAAAGAAGCCTGAGATCTGGTGTTTCACAAGGAGAGGGATTTTTTTTGTTTTGTTTTTTTTCCTTTCTTTTTTGTTTAGATGTGTCAGGTGAAAAGAGGATGTTGGTTTTCTTAATTGGATGTGACTGCTGCTGTGGGGTTTGTTTAGTGTGACCATTCTGCTCTGGAAATAAAGGTTTCGGCTTTACATCCATCAGTATTGTAGAGCGTGCATAATTTAGAATAATGAGGTAAAATGTGCAATGATGAATAATGAACAGCTCAGTGATTAACGTAGAGAAGGAGTGTTTATTTTGCTTTAGCTGAATGCGGAAAGGATGCCATCAGCTGTTGCAGCATACCAGAAAGATTTTGTCCCCTCTGCACTCAATTACGATCACATTTATAATACAGAAAGTGCACTTAAGACAAATTATTGTGTACCAGCAAGTGTAGCCTAGCAACAGTGTGAACCACAGTGAGTACTGAGTGAATAGAGGTGATGAAATAAATGACCTGCCTTTGCACAAATGACTGCACTGTATGTGTGATATTGAACTTCTCTCACCTCTTTTTAGTCAGCTCTCCTCTCTGCACAAAGCTCACTCACTGAGGAGGAAGAAGAGGCGAAACATGCTGGCTATCTTTGGGTTCCGCAAAAATCGCACCCAAAACGTGTCCAGTCAAGGGCTGGATTCTGAAGCGGAGGTTTACGGAGACGGGTGTCACACGGTTGCCACGGCACCCACAGGGTTTGTGTTCCCACAAACACACCATCCACGTTCTATAGAGTTTTCATGGTTGTTCAAGTTATGGCCTTGAAAACAAAACACTGTCTGTGTGATGCATCAGTGATCAAAACACCTCAGAAAGTACTTTTTCTTTTTGCTTCCAGATTCTGTTCTATATTTTCTAGGGTTTTTTTTTTTGTTTGTTGTCTTTTCTCATTTTTTATAGCAACAATCACAGCACTGAACTGCAGAAATACTTCAAGAAATATCAGTCTAAATCTTACTCATTTCCTTGTTGATATGAGAAATGGCTGATAGCTGCCAAAGCGCAGGCAGGCTTTTAACAGCGTGTGTACACAGATGTAGATGACAGCCGGTGGCTCAGAATCTGCATCCGTCCTTCAGCCAAGTGATTACAAATGAACACGTTACATGTCAAATACAGATTAGAATGGAGACACCTGATTTTTGCCAGAAAAAATGATACTGCATAATTACAATTTCTCTTACCTTGTGACAGTTTAAAACGCTGAAGACTCTGTGTTTTGTGTTAAAACTTTAGAACAGCAACAGAGAATGTATACACGCTCCTTCAGCCTCCCAGGTCTGCTGTCAGAGCTGGGTCTCCAGGTGATGCAGCGGACAGTAAAGGTACTCTTGTTTTGAGTCCGCCACCAGTGCCGGGCCTTCCTCATCCAGGAGGAGGAGGAAGCAAACACCCTTTTTATTCTCCCAAAGAGGTAAAGTTTTTGTAATCCACTGCGAGTGTGAACCACCCTAAAAGTTTGTGTCAAACTTATGTTTGTTTTTGTTGATTTGGCAGAAAGCTGAAGTGGATGCTGTGTTTGATCAGCCCGTAGAGTACTGGGCAGATGACAAACAGAGGACAACAGAGGTGCTACAAGCAGAAAAGCAATGGATGGAAGTGAGGCAGAGTGAGCAACACGGTGACAAACATGTAGACAGACAGTGGTTTGATGACAGGATACAAGAAAGTTTTGGGGAGCCAAAAACAACAGACAGACAAACAGATCGATACCGGACAGAGAGTAGACATCCAGACAGACACATGGACCGCCAGTGGACTGTTGACAGACATACCCAACGGCAGATTGACAGAAAGATGGAAAGACAGTATGGGATTGGCGGCAGGCAAATAGATCGGTCATGGTCCGAGAACAGGCCATCGGACATCCAGGTGGACCATCAGTGGACAGAAAGTAGACATCCAGGTAGAAAACCAGACAGACAAGTTCAGGCACTTCATTTGGCTCAAAGACCACTGCCTCCATACCCATCAGACCGGACGCCTTCACCAAAACAGGAATCAGATACCCCGAAAATCACAGAGACTGCAACCACAGACCGGCATCAGAGTCAGCAAGACACGCAGGGAGACAAACCCATGTGCCCCAGCGCCACTGGAGGTTTTGCAGAGGGATGGCGGAGCGGTGCAGCGGTAGGGGTCTCCGCCAGCCGAGGTGCTCCCTCAGCTGCTAAACCTGATCCACCACCCCAGAGCAGTAAACCTAACCTTCCCAAACTGAAGCCAAGACACCGCCTGGAGAGCTCAGACACCACACCAGGTACTGCACCGCCATGGTGTCAAGACGAACTCAGCTTCGACTGATTGAAGTGTCAAATTAAGTCTTTGCCTCAATGCAAAACAAAGCACAGATAAGGTGACGACACACTCTTTAACCTGCAGGTGCAGAAGAAGATGGAGAAACAGAGAAGGATCTTGGAAAAATTGAAAAGAAAGACAGAGAGAGAAGAAAGGATTCAGAAAGTCAACCTCCTCCAATTCCAGAGAAGGTTTGTCCCGTCCATGAGTACGAGCGTTTCCTTTGTGTTGTGTGACGGGATAACCTTAATACCCTACAGTATGTGCAGTTTCAGTGGTAGAATCCTGTAAATCTACATCACATTTGGCTGTAATCACTTGTCCTGTCTCCTTTCTTGTAATTTCTTTGTTGTGATGGTACAAACAGCCAAAGACATCTGCGTATGTGACTTTCCCTAAAGAATCAGCCACTGAGAGGAACTTACCTCCTCCTCCAGTGCCACCTCCTGTTCACAAACCTGTGCACGGATTACCAGACAGAGCTGCAAGCCAAGGTACCGTCTTGGAAAGTGTTTACATTTACTTCACAGAGAATTTAGATGGATAGATGGATAGATACGTACATACTTACTTACTTACTTACTGTATTGATCCCAACAGGGAAAGTCAGGAATTCCAGATACAACTGACCAAGATTACATTAAGCAAACAAGACATATAGGGATACAGATACAGTTGCACTGCCGATTCGCTCCATAAAAGCACCACATTTGCAGATTTGAAAAGGAAAACAACAGGGTTCGAAGTGAGGAAAAAAAGACAAATTCCAACCTGTAGAAGTTGTAGTCTACTTATTGGAATTTGTGAAAAAAAAAACAGCCTCTAGCAGAAAGCCCAACAAAAATACAGTTACACACAGGACCAAGCACAAAAGGTAAATTGGGTGGGTTAGGGAAGTGACCCCCGAATCCTGGGATATTGGAGGAGCGCCACAGCACAGCGCTACAAACTCCAACTCCCAGGTATTTGCCCCATTTGAAGTAGACACGTGTACTTTTTTGACGGGGGTTTGCTTATAAGAGACAGGACACTGAATAGAATATCAAAGGTGAGGAAAAGTGACACTTTAGACAAACTCAGTTACTAATTACACATAAAAATAGCTTTTCAGCCTTTTCAATGATTAATGTTGTTCAGGTGAGGAGGGACTGAGACCTCAGGCACCGGTGAAGCCACAGAGGAGCAGGAAGGCCATGTCCTGTGACACAGGTATCATTTCACTGCATCACGGGTTACATGTGCAAGTATCACTTCACTTCTATTGTTGCAGTATATATTTGTGTTTTGTTGACATGTGTGTATTGTGTTTAACTGTTGATTTGTGTTTCCTGTCCTCACTGAACTCAGGCACTGACAGGGAAAGCCCTAATAACGTTGAGAAGCCCCCAAATCGAAAACCCCCTGTGAAAAAACCTAGACTACCCCAAAACAGAAATAAATCACTGGATCTGTCTGGTACAAGTCTCTCTGTTTTATTTATGTGTGTGTGTGCGTGTGCGTGTGTGTGTGTGTGTGTGTGTTTATGTGCTGTCAGTCAAGTGGTGATGCACGGTGTTACTAGTGTCCAGTACCGTAAATGGATGTGTGATTCTGTGTTACACTTTTTAATATTTAATACTTGTCATCCAGAGCTGATTACATTATTATCTGTTGATTATTTTCTCAATTAATCAATTTGGTTTTTGACCTTTAAAATGTCAGAAAACTGTGGAAAAACGGCGATCAATGACTCCCTCAGCTTAATGCGACATTTTCACATTTAGTTTGGTTCGTAACTTAAAGATATTGAGCAGTGGTCACCAATCCTGGTCCTCGAGGGCCGATGTCCTCCATGTTTTAGATGTGTCCCTTTTCTAACACACCTGATTCCAATGATCAGACTCTCATCCAGCTCTGCATAAGCCTGATAATGACCGTCAGGTGTGCTGGAAGAGGGAAACATCTAAAACCTGCAGGACATCGGCCCTCGAGGACCAGGATTGGTGACCCCTGATATTGAGTATCCTGTCGTAGAAGAGTAAAGAAACCAGTTGACGACTAATCAATAGCTGCACCTTTTTTGGCTCAACGTGTCCCGTTTTGCTCTGCTTTACAGACAGTATCAACTCAGCACCTGGTCACAGCGAACTGTTGTGATGACACAGATATTCACCTGCCGCTGTCCGGCTGATGTGTTGCCATGGCAGCCGTGAGCATTTCAGGTGAAAACAAAGAAACGGATGAGGATGAGGAAGCCAGAAGTGATGGAGTCTAACAGTGCAACATGACACACCACCTGAAGCATCAGTCACTCGCTTTTGTTGAGTCACCTCCTTTAATGTGTTGCTCACTTCCCTCCCTTCACCCCGACTGTGTTTTCCGTCTATGCTTTTTCTCTTACGTGAAATCCGGCTGAACTCTTTTTGTGGCTATAGTATTTGAACAGTATTTGCTACTTTAGAAACCCCAAAATGATCATTGTCTTTTGTGTCGTTGGAAGCAGCCAAGTGCTGGGGCCTTGTGGCTTTGCTAGACAGAAGAAAAAAACAGTATTTATTAGAATGTGATTTCTAATTCTGCAATGCATTTTTGACTGCTGATATAGTTGATTGCCTTGATTGACACTTGAAAATGAGTTGCTTCTTATTAAATGAAATTTGATTATTTATATCTAGTTTTGCTTTCAGGAACTGAAAGGTAATATATTTTCTAGAAAAAATAAATAAATATTATGTATGAGCACCCTCACTGTATGAATAAAACCCTAATGGAAAGACACCTTTGAATTTTGGAGTGAGTGTGTATTTTGGGTTTTTGTTTCAGAAAATATAACGTGGGTGAGCTAAATCACATCACATGAACAACGCCTTGTGTCATGCGATAAAACATCTGTAACCACTGTGCATTTAATTATTCATAATTAATGGAATTATTTCAAATGACTTCATCATCAGCCTGAAATCAAAATAAATACACCTGTTTAAAAAAAAAAAAAAACTACGCGAAGATGGATCAGCAGTAACAAGCATCCGAACAACTGCTTTGATTTTTCATGATTACAGGTGGATGCTAAATTTACTGCCTGACCCCACTGGTTGTCATGGGAACCTCATATATTCACAAGCCAAAGAATGTGAAACAGCAGGGGGCGACTGATCCCTACAAATGAGGAGCCACTGGGCTTTAGACTGAACAACACACACCATCCTCAGTCTCACAGGTTGTCACTAGCAACCGTGCCGTGACCTTTTTTCCAAAGATGCTGTAATGAGTCAGATTCGTGTTAGGCGACTGCCAAGGAGTGAGGAAATTTTCTTTGCTGATATGGAGATAAAGAGGCGGCTTTTCTTCTAAGTCAGTGATTTATAATGAGGAAAGAGTTGCCAGAGAAAACACCTCAGCCCTTTTTCACATGACTGAGACTAATTGCTGTGCTCGCTAAACGTTTCACATATAGGTTGTTGTTTATTTTGAGGCGTTTACGAATACATTTAATCTGTTAAACCTTTTCTTCTCCGAGACAGAAGAAGAAAAACTATTTATATCTTTAACCAATTTGATAACTCAGGCTCCATATTCCTCTTAATTAATCCCTGCAGATAAAAGATGATTTAATATCCTCGATTTACTCTGAAACAGACAGTCCAGTCACTCTGTCACTGTGAGCAACGAGCAAGTCTCTCGCAAAGCAATTCAACATCTGAAATTGAGATTTATGCAGAGATTAGAGTCCCTGTATCAGCTGTCTCTGCTACAATAACTTCAGAGCGGTAGAGTGAAAGATCACCTAGTGCCGGTTTGAACTTTAACTCCCACACATTCTCCAATCCACAGTCTACACATGAAATGAAATTATCCATTATTAATGTGCACGCTTTTACCGAGAAATTACAGAAATTGTATCTTAGAAACTGTACCAATGTATAAATTTAACCAAAAATAAACCAAGTGGATGTAAATTTAGCCTTTTCATATGATGTATAGGCATTCCGTGGCACACTTTGAGCACTTTCCAAACAAGGTAACACATTTCCTGGCCTGATTTTTTTTTTTTTTAGCTCTTTCAGAATGAGGATGTAGGAGCTTGTAGCGGTTTAAATTAATGTGGCCCTAAAAAAGCACACACATTCTTTCCTGTCCCCAAACACTTTATACCCACAGCTCCACCAGTGCCCAAAGGACAATTTTCACTCATACACACACACACACACACACACACACAAAAACACACACATTTAAAAGCTTTTCATACGTCTTGCAGTGAGTTTCGCCCTGTTATTTCGGACACGTCGCACCATATTCTTTACAGCTGATGTGAAGACGCATCACATCACATAGGAGGCACCCGAACACATCCTACTCTACTCATCATTCTTCTGCTGTTACCAAGCAACATGATCGCATAAAAGGCCGAGGGAAGAGAGGAGCCAGAGAGAGAACATGTGTGGGTAGAGGAGAAAGATGCGTGAAAAGAAAAGGATGCAGGCGGTGTGCACATAAAAACACCACGTAAATTTTTTTCCCTTCATCTTATTTTTGGGATGAAGAAAGATCTGAAAAGGCCTTAATGACTGGTGAGGTCAGGTTCATGGTTTAACAGCGCCAAAGTTTTTTTTTTTTTTAAAGAAACTACTTCTATGAACTGAAAACCACCTACAATAACCTGTGAACTGTTTTCCTAACTAGTGTTGCTTAATATCGCTCCATGCTGTGGGAGCATGAACAAGCTGTAAAACCTATTTGCATATGGTTCCTCTCAGCGGGTTTGCCGGATGGTATTTGTGCTGCAGCAGCTACATGGGAAATGACTCATGAAAGCAGACAATGATAAGATGCAGTGTAATTTAATGTAATTACAACCATGTCTACAAAAGGTCATAAGTGAGCTGTTCGGTGTGGTCGTCATGGGAACCGCCTCCCCTGATGGGTGACAGAGGCCGCTGTCTTAGGACTCACCTTATGGCCGTGCAGCCTGTTTGTTAGACGCAGGTGTGTGTGGGTTAATCGCCTCCAACACAGACCTGCACTGTCACTGTTCCAACTCATCAGGATGGGGACATTAGGTCATGAGCTTTTATTTACAGATGCAGACTTTTAAAGAAGTTCACAGTCAGTTCCACTATTTCATGTAAAATCACAGTCATTTGTCTTTTGTTTTCTCTGTATGTTTTCTGCAGTTGGTCTGTAAATATCTGTTTTATACTACACTGTTGCCCATAGAGTTGGAATAAAATATTTATACTTTTTAGGGCTGTCAAAATTAACACGTTAAGGCAGATTAATCCATAATCATGATTAATTTGATTAAAAATGTTAATTAACTCATCTGCAGCACAGAATGACTCTGAACGTCTCTGTTAGTGCATTTGGGGATGTTTGTTCAAGTAGAGTTAGCGTCGCACAAGAACAAATGGGCAGTTGATCCAGTAATGACAGACAGCAGAACCATCCCATAAAGATGGAGGACACTAAACAACACGTTTGCCTCTGGATGGAAATATGAAGACAAAAAAACAAGATGGAACAGTTGTGTGGTTGAAACTGTTAAAGGTGTTTAATAAACATGTTAAGTGCAAATATATTCCCTTGTTTCTTGAGTCTGTTCACTC